>JAXRJS010000038.1:2807500-2972500 GCA_037127375.1 Dione juno | reverse complement strand
CGTACAATGTTTTGAAAGTGGAGAATGTTGTGTTTTGACACAAGAATCTCTTTGCCGAACTTGCTATATGTGGGAACAGCTTGAAAATAAAAAAAGCAAATTAAATACAGAAATACGCACATATATTTATAAATTATAGAATGTATAGGTAATTTATATTTCTGTTTAAACTTTTTCATACAAAAATTATAATTAATCAAGATTTTATGGAAAAAATATCTTTTAAAATGTGTACACAAATATCGCCTTAATTATAAATTCTGTGTTTCTAAGAAAAAATCTTATACAAATATTTAAGAACTTAACAGAGCGTTCGAAGCGTAATTGGAATATCTAAACAAAATATGGCAAGGTACTTATATAAAATGCTAGTTTTTAATTCGGATACATTATACATTTTAGAGGATAATTAACAGGGACTTATGCTGCTTTACAACATTTATCACATTTATGGTAAAAAATAAGAGCGTTTCCATGAAAAGAAGATAGTTATTATTAGAAGAAAAGAGCTATCTGAAATTCGCATTTGAACTAACACATATTCAATTATATAGGGCGAGTAATAAAATGAACTCCATCATGACCCTATAGAGTAATATTTGCAAGATATTTTTTTAATTCTTCTTGGCCTAATATTCAACATATTGCATTGAATAGCAAATAATCGTATTAAGGCTGAATAGCCAACTCTCAATGCTTTTAAAGTATGCTGTGACTTGACATTAGACTCACATGTTTACATCGCTTTATGCCCCAAATATACGTATGTTAAGTAAATTACGTTATAATTTACTATCATAGTTATATTATAGTTATAATTATTTATCACGAAATATAATATAAAAATTGAATTAATACCTCAAAGTTTTAATTTACTAAAAAAATATGTCAGAAATAGTTAAAAAGAAATTAAATTCTAACTCAATTCATCATTAATATTTTTATTCAATTTTTCCTAAAGCCTTTACAAATTTAAAAGCTACTCAATTTTAAAGAAAAATAACACCAACGTTTGCGGCGGACAAGAAATGTACCGAATAAAAAATATTAGGTACAAGCAACAGATGAGGAAGCGGTAGCTAATAAAAGTTAAATAGAACTGCTTTGCAAATGACATTTTCAATTTATGAAAGAGTTGAAACTGCTTCCTCGTTCTTTGCGGAAACTTTGAATGAAATTAGATTGTCACTTCGATGTCACTGTCGTCACCTGTACAGGCTGTCTTTGATAAAACTGGAAAAGCTTCCGTTGATCAACAATATATGCTATATATGTTTTTGCTATATATTTTTTTGTTTAGAAGGAAATTTTGTGACAGTTTTGTATTCCTTAGCTTCCCTTTCCGCCCGAATTTGAAGCATTACGTGTTGAGTGGAAAAGCTCAAAACCACGCTTTCTCCTGCCAAATTAGGGAAATGAAAATAATTCATTTTCTCTAACGGGAATCGAATTAACAAACGTGCTTATATTTAGACGCTGTTCAGCGGCATTACAATGGCTTTTGCATAGATAGAATACCCAACCATTTTATTATGAAATATGAATCCTCACCTCTAGTATTATCTAACACGTACATTATATAGATTTTTACTTGAGAAATCGCTTCCAAATCCAATTATTTTAATATAAACAAAGATCATAAATGTATGAATATGGTGCTTTCTTATAGAACTGACAGACATTAAAAAGCCTTAAAGGTTGTTTATTCTATGAAGGGATATTCTTAAGTAAATCAATATGGTTTCCAATGAGATAAATTTTGATTGAAATTCATTATAAAAGCTCTATATTAAAGTGTCAGGGCTTAACTTACAATCTTCTTTTGACTCAAGAACAAAACATGGAAATTCATAAAGGTAATCTTAAATGAACAATTTCATTGGGTTCTTATAAATAACCCTTTAAGCTATGTGCTTAATATTGAATGCTATTGTTAGACGACTGTAATTATAAGTAATTTATTAGACAGGAAGTGATCTAAAGAATGAATTATATTCATAGAAAGTGGAGTATCTGGTGACCATCAATTTATGAAACTATACGTGTATAATATGTTATCAGGGAAAGATGAACACACAGACAGTTGTGTATGGAGTCATAAGCTTCGCAATTCTGCCATTACAATATAAAAAAATAAGTCTTTTTTAAAGTATGCCATTTGGTATAATTATCATCGATTTGCTGGTGAATACCGACCGTCATATAACAAGATTTGAGATATGTAATGATAACAAAATAGAATGGTTAAACATAATATATGATTATATTCTATAACTAACAAACTTTAAATAAAATTTGAATAACAATTTTGAGAAATTACATTGTTTTTCTTATACTATGCGTTAGATAGATAGTTCAGAACATAATGGAAAATAATATGATATCCGTTTTTGTGCATTCAGAAAATGCATCAAGACAAGAAACATTGAAATAACAGTTAGTACGTGTTAACCAAATTCTACAATATTATACAAAATTTAAGTATGCGTATAGTCCTAATGATATTAATAAAAATGGAGTAATAATTTGCTTAAAATTAAATAAATATCCAAGAGTATTAACAAGGTATAGTGAACTTAAGTAAATTGCATATAAAAATTACTCAGCTTCAAGAGTGTAGCCTGGCTGATATGACACTGCTGGATCGATACTCACATTCTTAACGATTAGTACAAACGTCTAGACTATTATATCACTTTCACGTCTTATGTTAAGAACTACTGAATATTGATAGCTAAATTATACTCTACTTATGACAAAATTTCCCGTTTATAACTATCTACATTTGTATAAGTATATGAAAATCTAAAAATTTGTTAATATAAAATAAAATTTTCTTTTACTATAGTATTCTTAACAAGAATATATTACGTCTATTTGTATGAATACAAAGAAATCTAAGAAATTGTATTGACCCACTTTTCATTATATTATCATGAAAGTTCTCCGTTATACGTAGTTTAAGTGACAATACAATTGTATCTTATTCTCAAGCTTGTCTGATGATGGAGCTGATGATGGAGTTTTTTGTTATGCAACCATTTGACCGACGCTTTGCCACCATACCTTTCTTTTTATTTCTTTATATATATATATATCTTCTTCTTCTTCTTGGCATTAGTCCCGGCTTTTGCCAGGGTCTGCCTTCCGACTGAGCCTACTCCACTTTGCACGGTCTTTAACATCCTCAGTGGACAATTTATTGGCTCTCATGTCTTGTGTCACGACATCCAGCCATCGCTTCCTTGGGCGTCCGGGTGGTCTAACTCCAGGGACAGACATGTCAAGGCACTTCCTTCCGACATAGTTCTCAGATCGGCGCATAACATGGCCATACCATCTCAGGCGACGCTTTTGGAGCTTATCCGCTACGTCACGGACTCCAAGACTACCTCGAATGAATGTGTTGCGTATGCGGTCGGACCGCGTAACGCCACACATCCATCTCAGCATCTTCATCTCCGTGACGTGAAGCTCCTGAGTGTGCCGAGATAATGTTGGCCACATTCGCTGCCGTATATAAGAACAGGTCGGATAATGCTCTTGTATATCAGTCCCTTGAGCTTGGGTGGTATTCTGCTATCGCAGACCACACCAGTGACCTCCCGCCATTTGGCCCAGGCATCGTTTATACGGGCATGGATGCGGGCGTTATATATATATATATATATAGATATATATATATATATATATATACATATATATATATATATATATATATATATATATATATATATATATATATATATATATATATATATATATATATATATATAGTAGTATGTTATGCGTTATTCCAAACCACAATCTAACCCTGTACCGAATTTCATCCCGATCCCTTCAGCCGTTTTGACGTGAAACAGACACAAACTCACTCACTAACTTTAACGTTTATAATATTATTAAAATAATAATAAAAAATAGATAACTCCTTTGTTATCCAAGCATCAACCTAGTTCTTAGTCCGTCGTGTCATATTCTGAAATCAACCGCTACATGTTCATGTAGTTGTAAGTTATTAGGAAACTTTGTGAACAACCGTCAAGGCCTTCCTATACCCTTATCCTCTGTTTATTAGAAAGATTAAAATTAATTTTTAATATTAGTTTAATTTACCATTTACATCAGTTTACATACAACATACTTTGCTGTCACAAAAATTAGGAAATCGTAACGATATGACATCTCGGCCTGTAGCATTCGATTTTAACAATTTATCCTACTAGGCTTAATCTCAGCACGTACACAATATTTGTAAACAGGAAAACAACTTAAAAGGTGACTGAAATATCAATACGGTATCGATACGATCAATACACAGTCCATTTTCAACTTGAAATTTTTGTAAATATGTTGTAAGAGCGTAAGTTAGGTCGAAGAGAGGAAATTTTATCCACTTATAATGGACTACAGCAGGAATTGATACACTCAAGTGCGAATAAAAGTATAAATAAAGATATCATTCAAGTGCGAGTAGTAATCGCGCACTGAGGGTTCCGTACCAATTTTATTCTTAGGAAGTACAAATAGAAAAGTAAGAAACGTGACTTTTGCGTTATATAGGGTGTATGCTCAATTTTTTACGATATGAACTACACACAAGTATGTTTTATAATATAAGTTATTTTAGAAAATGCATTTATTAGCTAGCGAATTATGTTTTGTTGAAATAGGTAGAAACAGAAATTAGTTACAATCAGAGTCAAGTTGTGTTTCCATTAGGACTATTGGATACAAAGTTTACACTAACTTAAAGGCTTTACTCCAGTGGATTGAAATTTATTAGCAACCTTCCATCATAATCTCACATGTTTTCCTTAGAGAAAAATCCATATTACCTGAAATCTACTTCACCCGAAATATTAATAATAAATAATATAGAAAATAAGATGTCTGTAAATGTATGCAAAAGTGGCGTCATTGCTTATTGCTTCCTTGCAGACAATCTTTGGTAATAAAGAGACTTTAAATAAAAAAAAATAATAAATAATAATATTGAGGAAATATATATGTACTTATACCATATATCAATATAATATAATATATCTTTACAAGTATATATTACATGTACTTGAGACCATTGAGGCGCAGTGACTCTGGCGAGGGTTCTTGACTGAACTGATCTCAACTTCATGCCTGCCCTCTGGTAATATTAAAAGTAAAGCCGTTAGCGTTCGTTTCAGCACTAAACATCAAAGCCAGGTCCCTAAAAGTGGAGAACGAAGTGTCTTGACAGTAAATTCTATTAACATATCTATGTATATTTATTTATATATTTTATTTATAAAAGAAACACTCAAACAATGTTTGCTTTGAAAAAGCAAAGATGTTTAAAAATGTCTAACATAAAAAAACACCTCAAGAAATTTCATAAGTGACACGAAATTAATATTTAATTAAATATGTCGGAAATAAAATATACAATATCTGTGCTTTCATAAAAATTTAATTAGCATCTTTTACGCTTTGTAAGCTTTATTTCTCGGCTGATGGAAAAATATTATTTGAGACGAAGTTCAAGTACCTATTTTAATTTAGATATTTATGAGGTTGTCATGCCATATTTCCTGATTGTCAACTGTCTATTTTGAGGCTCGGAATCCCAAAAACAAATTTATTTATAATGGTGTATATTTGTAGAATCATGTAAACTAATCAAATTCAAATAATTTTTCTTTTTTTATAATTGAATATAATGTATAAAAATTAAATACTGCATTGGATATAATTTGATTCATTATTTAAGTGATATGGGATATGGACGGCTGAGTTCAGGAACTGTTGTTGACAGTAAGACGTGGCTCGGCTTTTATTCGTTTGCTATTTAGTTTTGTTATAATAAATATGTATAGAATACACTTGGCAATAAATATTTATGTTAAGCAATTAGGCAGATGTCAACCTCACGTCGTCATTATCTTTATCGCTTTTATTTTTGAACATACAAATAAATAAATAAACGTATATATATATATATATATATATATATATATATATATATATATATATATATATATATATATATATATATATATATATATATATATATATATATATATATATAATGAACTCTGATTATTCATGTAAAAAAATACTAGTATAATAATAACATTCCCATGCTAGCTAATAATTATTTGATAATGCCAGTAAAGACTAATGTAGTTTCGAAGTGGTTAGTCAACAACATACGGTGAGTTTTGCCACTCAACACGCTATGCCTCGAAAGGCGGAAAGCGGGGAACGGATGTCCTAACACTAGGTTCCTTTAACCTACGGCTCCCTGTGCCTACCCTGCTATGAACGGGATAATACAGCGTGAAGCTAAAAAAATAGTATATAAAATTACACTGTTAAACACTAACACAATCTCATTGTCTGAAATATATAGGGGTAAACAAATATATATATATATATATATATATATATATATATATATATATATATATATATATATATATATATATATATATATATATATATATATATATATATATATATATATATATATATATATATATATATATATATATATATATAACTAGTTTTTTTATTTTACTAATTTTATCCATTTGAGGTTAGGGAGGAAGTGGTTCGAAGAGTGGATCGAATAGTTTGATGTACATTTCAAAGCCTTCATTTCTACATTTCGCAAATACAAAGCACTATTCTAAACTTCTCACCCTGCATGGGCCCGGCGAATTCACGGTACTTTTACCTATATATAAAATATTTAAAAAAAAATATTAATACGTATATCATTATATAAGAAAAATAAATTTAAGAGGAGATCTACATAATTTACATATTATTCAGAAAGCATTTCATATCGGTAGGCAACAAGCTTTATAGCGGAACATCCATAAATTGAACTGATAATTGAAGCTTCGATGAATATCTTACATCAGATTTCCCTATATAAACAAAATGTGTAACACTTTAGATTTGTATGTATTTGAATGAGATATGTATTAGCAATGTGTACCTAGACGTATATCTATGTGTTTGTTTAATTTGCCTGATTACGAACAGTGCAGTTGTAAGCCGGTACTTATCTGGTTAGCGCTGGTTAAGGTTCGATTCCCACTCAGAAAATGTTATTTTAAATATATTTATTTGCAAGTATAAGTAGTAAAACTTTGTTGCTTAGTTCTGCTATATAGACAAAGTAAGTAAGAGTTTTAGTTTAACATTTAAAAATATAGATTTGTAATGGTAGCCTTATTGTAAGAATAACATAATATAATAAAAAAAAAGTAATATATTAAAAAAAAACTGTTTATTTTCGAGCTAAAAAGTAAAGATATTTCAATATCATAGACACTGGACAAACAATTCTTCATATTTTATAATAATCCTTTTATTTCACTTTATTTACAATTTTTTTTATATCGATATAAAATCCTGGAACAATGATCTAAATTAACTATAAATCGATTCTGAAAAATGCATTTTTGTTTAGATAAATACATGTTATATATTATATAATGCTTATAGTTTCATAAATTGAAATAAAAAATCATAACATCCAATTACCATATAGAGAATATGAAAAAAATAATCAAAAAGTAATATATTTATTAATAACCGTTAACGTTTCTAAATAAAGCCCATATCTTAATAGAAACAAACATGGATCTGTTTTGATACTTATTTGGTGAAGCTTCAATTTATCGTATTGGGTCGAGGCGAAGTTAAAAGCAAATATTCCATATGTGATTCAATCTTGATCACATTTCAATAGTAAACAGTGATTTGTAATTTCTATGAGTTGAATCAAATTGAAATTCTAAATAAAGCTTATTCCCATAGTTTTCAGGGTTCCCGTACCTCAAAAGGAAGAAATGGAACCCTTTTAAGATCACTGTTGTCGGTCAGTCTGTAAAAAATATTTTTTCCAAGAACCCCTGGAGTTATTAGGCTGAAATTAATATCAAATATTCCAGGGGTTCACTTGGAGAAAAGAAAATTTTAAATTCCTATGTCAACGCAATCAAAATAGAGGAGCGTTTATGCTTCATTTTTGGATTGACCTAAAAATATGATACTTATCAAGAAGTGAGCACTTACTGTATGTAGAAAGGAAATATTCCGAAAAATGGTAATTTATATGTGTATAATAGAAAGAACAATTAGGTACAAACTACATATAAGTCTGTCTATTTCTATAAGTTGTTCCTGTTGAGAATTATGAAATTGGTATGACAACCTCGGTGCGTGAGTTTGACCCGCTAGACCACTTTTTGACATTTTCATCAAAATGTCGTCTAAGAAAAAAAGCCAATAATTAGTTTGTAGCGCGCTAGTGGTTGATATTTATTAACTTGATATATATCTTCCAGCGGTGTGAGATGAAATACATTACCTGATGGAAAGATACTTCATTCTTCACAGAGTTATCATAACTGAGACTGTACTGAGACAGATATTAAAGAAAAATATATAGAAACTGAAGCCCGAATTAACAAACGAATTTCGACGTAGCTCGATAAGAACGTATAGCTTAATTGGCGAAGAATGCTTGGACGGTTTTCGAGAGGTGTGGGTTAGAGTGCTAATACGTTAAAAAATTTATACGTTTCTAAACACCGTGTTTTATTGTACAAAGATTTTTTTCTTTATGCATCTGCAATATTTTGCAGAGAGAATTTAGTGATACGACTTGCCTCTGTTTCTTATTCAAATGACATCATGGTGCGTTTGGTACGCCCTTATACCTATAGGTCAGCTTAACTTATCTCAAGTGAATTCTTCATACTTTACACTCATATCTGCGATTTTGTATATTTATTTGAAAAAATATTCTGAATTATTTTACAATAAAATATACATATAGTAAATAAAAAACAGAAAAAAAAGCTACCATTTACTCTGCCCAGTAAAAATATAATCATAAAAAACGGTTTATTTTTGCTTTTAGAAACCGAGTCGAGAGTATATCGAAGTCTATTTGATTTGACGTGAATTCGATTAAAATTTCGACAGAGTTGCGAATTTCCAGTATTGAAAACCTATATAGGTAATTCACTTGACTCTAGGACCACAGCTGGATAACATCTGAATGTTCGGGATAGTTGTAGGTTGGACTGAC
Source organism: Dione juno (assembly GCA_037127375.1). NCBI lineage: Eukaryota > Metazoa > Arthropoda > Insecta > Lepidoptera > Nymphalidae > Dione > Dione juno. The sequence continues at coordinate 2,963,412 of JAXRJS010000038.1, read as the reverse complement.
CTGGTCTGCTTAAAGTATTTTACCAATAGATGAAGTGTTTAATTATATAAAGCCTATACTGAAATGACTTCACATCAGGTTCTCTGTCAAGCGCACAGGGAAATCTGGCAACCAAAAAATGTTATACTAAATGCAAATATTATCTAATACATATGTGACTTGAAATGAAAACTGTATTGCTATATTCTTATACAAAATAACGGGTTTTCACTAAAAAATCTACTAAATCAACAATATTTATCGGACATAAAAATTGCAGCCTCGATGTTTAGGGCAATAAAAAAAGGAATGAGACATCGCCCAAACGAAAGAAAACAAAGGTAATACGAAATGTAATAAAAACCTTTACATTTATTTCTTCTATTTCCTAAATAGATAAAGGAGGTATTATTTATCGCGGTTAGGCCGTTTGTCTTTTATCCCACATATTACGTTTGAGATGTGCGTTGTAATGAAGATTTTTTATATCGATATGACGTTTATTCTGACAATATGGAAACAAATCCGGGTTGAATTTTAATATCCATCATGGTGTAGTAGAAGGTTTATGGGATTGTTATTTTACATATTAAAGATTCGATCCTAACCTGTTTGATCTATTTAATATCATGAAGAGAATTTGTCAGAAATAATGCTACATTTTTCAATTTATATTTGTTATTATACCAAAGTCCTAGGTGCAGGATTTGATTATCGTTACAGAAATAAAACTTATTAGATTAATGTAAGTGGAAACTGTACAATGAGTACACTAACATACTACAATACTAGAATATATATATATATATATATATATATATATATATATATATATATATATATATATATGATGCATGTGATTATAACGATGATATATATATTAACATTATTTTATCAAACTTATGTCATTTTGGAAACGATTAGTCTGGCTCGTGGGATCTTGGAATAAATGTAAGATATATCATATCCGAGGCCATGGTGGCGCAACTGCATGTCTGACTGTAAACGTGACGGTTGTGGGATCGATTCCCACACGATGAGAATGCATTATTTTCATTTTCCACAAATCACGGCGTTGACTCCCGTCACTCAACACGTAATGCGTCGAAAGGTGGAAAGTGAGGAACGGAGTGACTTAAAACCAGGTTCACTCTGCCTGCTCTGTTATATATAAAAAAGCTTAATATTTTTTTTACTTATGGCTTGCCTTATAACCTTGTGGATAGCTTGTCTCATAACCTCTCAATGTTTCAAGTTTTATAGCAGAAAAGAAAAAAAATAGAGAAATGGAGAAGCGGGATGTTATGTTACTTAATTATCTATGCTTATTTAGCCATTAGGGATAAAATATGAAGCTGAAAAAAGTAATTCATAAAACCAATATTAATAAAAACAATGATTTGGTTTTAATGTAAATTAAACTCTTCTTTAATAATTTATTAAAATTTAAATTAATTACCGAGTATATCCTCTTCTATTAGCTACGCATTCTTGAAGCCTGGTATGCATGCTCTCCACCAAGCGAGCTATAATTTCTGTTGAAATAACTTCATAAGCTATTTTTCCAGCATTAATAAGCTGTTGCTGGAAACGTGCTCACGTCGCTTTTTGCATATGTTGTTGCAAATCGTCGTTCGTTATCACTAGGCACTTAATTAGATGTAGTGATAAGAATATAATAATTTAATTATTGGTTTATATGAGATAATTGCTTAAAATTGTTGTGAATAAATAAAATAGGGACCTTATTTAGTTGGAAACCTCAGTTTATTTTAAGTATTACAATAAATTTAACATTAGCAAAAGAGAAAGTTGCATTCACTTTGTACAATCCGTGTACATTACGCCACTTCAAACAGTATAACTGATTTAAATTTCTATGAAACTTGTGTGTTTGAGAGTTTTCCTTAGTCCGCTTAGATTTTAAAGTATCTTTGGCGACGTCTCAGCTTTTAAAATAGTTCTTACATTCAACTGTAAAGAAGAAAAACGAGGACGCCATCGTTTAAAACTACAGTTCAAAATATCTAAAGAAGATCTTACTTAAGTCACTAATGCATTTATGTAAGTCTAGTATTATATCGACTTAAAGCTAAGTGCTATCGGTTTATTACTAGGCAAATTATATATGCATGCTAGGCAAATTATAATTATATATTAATATTAACAAATATAAATATTTTATGACTGACGTTCGTAATAATATATGTTTATATTTTCATATAGGTCATAGGTCATAGGGTCATATATAATTATCCATTGTCCATTACTGACTGACATTAAAATTACGCAGTGTAGAAACGTGAAATTTGGCATGAGGGTCCTTGGAGAGTGCCGGGGAGTACTCCCCGTGAGAGATGTTTACTCTTAATTCTAACGGAAACGGAAATAAAAACGAGATTTTACTTTTTATTGTATGTATACGCAAACGAAATTGAGGCTACGGCTCTTTTTATATAAAATTATTTATGTGAGTAATTTTTATAATTTATATAGCAATTCGAAATAGAATTTAGAAATATTCTAAGTATTTAAGGAAAAGTAACTATAATAAGTGGTAAAATATTTAAAAAAATGCATTGTTGTCATTCAAACAGTTTTTGTAAATCCTTACAGCGAACAAAGTAGAGACGAGGAAAATGAGCTATAAGTGTACTTATATAATTCTATATAAATAGGTACCTGATATGGTCATTTTCACTTATACCCGTAGCAGTTATATATTCGATATGAAGTTTTGAGAACTATTACATAAATATTTTCTACTTCATAGGTATTAGTTAAGTTTATTTTATGCTTTTAAGTCGGCTTTAACTTTTATAAACCCGATTTGAACCTGCGCCTCATGGAAACCGTCCAAGCGCTCCGATCACTAAGCCATGTGTCTTCATCACGCGGCATCGAAATTCTTATATGCTTTTTACAATTTATTACGTTTTTAGCATGTACAAATTTCGCTGCATTCAAATTTTTATGTGTTTTCTTTAAGTATATATAAAAAGCTCCAAAATAATTAAAAGGAAAAAAACACATAACAATTATAGTACATACTTAACTAAGTTATAAATTTTAGTCTTCATTATTTTTGTAATGTCAATTTTAATGTAATTATATTAAAATTCAAATTCTCTTTTCATATAATCTAAGCTATGTTAGTTATAATGAACAAAGTCATAGAAACACAAAGAGAATATGAACAAAGTCCAGCTGTTTGCGTTTCAACAGTATACGTTACAAATTAGTTCTCATATCTAATTCTCAAGTTGTCGTTACAAATTGTACGTAGTTAGTCTATGAAATATATTTAACTAAATATATTTATATATCGATATGATGTAATTATTGTAAGACCCATAATAGCTTTTAGTTGTATTTAAATGTTTCTCATAAAAAATATATATATTTAAAAATGTATATATAATGGGGTTCGCAAAGAAAACCCAGTTAAGGATACAATAAGTGCTTTAAATTATGTCATTTATCTATATGCCTGATAAGAATTTACTTTTACTATTGCCTCTTACAACATCGTTATTGAACATTGTTGACAGTATCGGTAGCATAGCTCTTATATTTGTTCCCTAACATATATCTACTCGTGTACACATTTACAGGATTTCTTTAAATTTATGTAAATATATTACTAATAATATAATTAAAATTACCATTTCAAATTAGAATGTTTACTATCGAGTGCGAACTTACTTGAGTAACGAATTTGAGTAAAGTTCGTACTTTACTCAAGTTCGTTACTCAAGTAACTTCGAGTTCAAAACCTATATTTATAATGTATTGTATTTAAATGTACATATTTATAAATATAATAAAACTTATAAATAAAATAAAATAAATAATTTATTGTCGGTTACGCACAGATAAATAGACAAAATTAAGAAAAAACCTTTGTTGAGGGTCCGATTTCATTAATACATGCTTTTTATATACGTATCTTCTATGTACAGTTAAAGTTATTAGTTAAATCTTTATTATATGTATAGATCAATGTAGTAGAGTATAGTATAATTTATTAAGTAACGATATAATATGCTTAAATTACACCCGATTTATTCGGTAAAAGAGTTTAATTTAAAATGGACTTTAACAGTCTACTAATTAAATATTTGCTTTTCCAAACAAAATGATAATAATATAAAACTATGAGAAATTATAAATATAATTAAGCCACTAGATTTTATAACAGATTTCATAACACTTTATAGTCATACTCATATGAATTTACTTTTTCACATGCAACAAACAAGCTTACTTTCAATTTTTAATGTCACATTTTATTTTGCAATACAATACAATATAGTGAGTGAGCTTTTAAAAGTTCAAAAAGATTGAAAAATTAATCCAGAGAGTAGTGTAACGTAATAATGGTCTAATTCCCTTTACAATACAGCATGAAAAGGTTCTCGTTATCAGAACATTCAAAGCTGCATGTACTCGACTTAACAGTAAAAATAGGCTTCTATTGGCCTTTTATTATATTTCATAAAAGTTTTCTGGTTATTAAGGAAAGGTGATAACTGCATTATATAATTTGATATCTAACCCTGCATATAGCAAGGTAAGTAGTTGAGGTATAATTATATATATATATATATATATATATATATATATATATATATATATATATATATATATATATATATATATATATATATATATATATATATATATATATATATAATATTTGAAATGGAAGTATTATTTTTGTTTACTTGGACCAATTTGTAGAGTATATATACGAAGTTATTAATCAAGAATTAGATATGTTAATTCTGATTTTTTTTTAAAGTTTTAAAAGGAGGTTTTCCTTTTTATAAAAGTTTGTGCTTGGCTAAAAATATTTTTCTGATCACAAAAAAAAAAAACACTACAAATTTATATCTGTAGTTCATTTCATATAATTTTATAACTTCTCATTTGACCGATGTTTTTAGGATGCCACAATGGAACGGAACCTTTATAGGATCACTTCATTGTCAGTCTGTCTGACCTTTAACCTAAAATCACATAAAGTTATCAAGCTAAAACTAACATGAAAATCCTAAGTTATCAAGGTAAGACCACGAAGGTCCGCAATTGTATGAAATTTGCATTTTTTTATTATTTATATAAATTATATCTCTACAGACACCCTGGTCCATACTCTTTTTACCTTATTACTATTATTATTATCTTTTCTTATCAGTTCTTATCATCAGTACTATTATAAACAATTAAATAACCTATATTATACACAATATCTATATCATAATACACCACATTACGTACATATATTCTACTTTCAACAATTATCGGCAGCAGGTAGTCTTACTTTACCAATTGCGTTGCGTAAAAAATATAAATACAAAGTTATTTATTTAACCAAATTTATAAGGTAAACCGGTATTAATTTATTATTAACTTCAATTAAGCAATTTAACAATTCATATTAAATTAAATTTTAAAATGTTTTCAGCGTAAATTGATTTTTCAGTTCAATTGCGATACAAATTTAATAATAACTTTAAACCTACCTAAACCTATCCAAAGTGTAGCACTTTGTGATATTGAAACTCAATTTTAATAACTTTTATGGATTTTTTATATGATGACTGTATAATTGTAGAAAACGGCACTCAATGACTTTTTGTATTTTTATTTGAACTATACTTCGCCGCTTAAGTAAACTGAATTGGTTGGCTGAGGCCGAGTCCGTTTTGATATGTACATATAATATATATTAATAATACATTGCACATGTTCAGTATACGTACTTTACTCTAATATATTCTACAAACATTTTCTATATAAACTTTCCTCGCTAATTACGCAATCTATTTCCTCCAAACCCATTACTGGGAGAAACCAAGAAAGGAAAGGGAATAAGAGGCAGAAAGACTTGGAATATAGGGGAGGGACACCACTTACATGGATTGGATCGGGTTATGAAAGTGGTGGCTCGAGGTCCCGGGGTCGCGTACCCGTATGCCGGAAACCAAATATCGGACAGATAATTGGCTAGACACCCTCTGAGATCTAGATCTATATATATATATATATATATATATATATATATATATATATATATATATATATATATATATATATATATATATATATATATATATATATATATATATATATATATATATATATATATATATATATATAAAAAAAAATTAAAATAAAAATAGCATTAGTTACTCCTAATTGCATCAGCTACCTCTCAATAAACAGCCCATCAAAATCGGTCCAGCCGTTTCAAAGATTAGCCAGAAAAAATCGATAGACAGTTATCACTATTTTTGTATAACAAGAAATCGTGAATGACATCAACTACATACATAGTACACATACAAAATCAATATCGACGAAAGTGTTTTTATTATTTTTAAAGTGTTGTTAATTTACACTAAGGATAGAAACATACTTAAAGAAAACATATAAAAATTTGAACGCAGCGGAATTTGAACCCGCGCCTCATCTCTCCACTCAGCAGTTCATATAGACAATGATATAGAAAATTATATTTGCAGTCAGTATCAAGTCAAACCAACATTACATCGATTATGATTTGTTGGATAGAGAAGTATAAAACGGAATGACTTTTAATTTTATCGACGCGATTCAGTTTCCAGCTCCGATCGTTAAAAGCATCGTTAAAACTTCTATCTACAATTTTATAATACCTTTTGTGTTGATGTCACAAAGAAAATTCTTTTGGTTCTTCCTCTCTATTCAGGAATGTGGGAACTTTTGATGATAAGTGATAGTGATAAGGCCGTAAGAGGTCACTTATAGTGATAAGGCCGCCTTCCACATAATAAGTTATTGGAAGCACGACATTTTCCTTTGTTTTTAGCTTATGTAAATTGTTATGATTTTATGTATATAAAGTTGTATATATATTATATAATATATATATATATATATATATATATATATATATATATATATATAATATATATAGATATATATATATGTACTATATATATATTACTATATATATATATAATATAGTATATAGATAATATATATATATATATATATATATATATATATATATATATATATATATATATATATATCTATATATATATATATATAGTAAAAAATATTGTATATGAATGTTTACACTTTTTCAATTTAATAACTTACTGTTGCCGAAACCAATTAATTTATTATAACCATATACATACTTTATGGTTACGAAATTATTAGTCGATTATTACTTATTATATAATTATATTATTAGTTATTATATAATTAATTTAACTTGCAATTTTAACTTTACTTACTTACTTTCCGAACAAGTAGACCGTCCTTTAAATAGCACATATATTGTGTAGTACGGACACTGGACACTGTGCTTCCTATTGAAATCATACTAATAACTTCGAATGGAATGGTCGTTCTACAGGCTCGCATACAAAGGGACGGGTCGTGTTCATTACGTAGCAGTGATTGTAAAGTCATAGTAATGTTAAAATAAGTTCCTATACACTGTATGTACGACATTAATTATTCTCGTTTCCTCAGTCTGGTGACAAGCGAAAGCGCGGCGTTGAGTTCCGCCAATTAATACATAATGTCTGGAAAATTGGGCGAAATGTTTGTAACGGAGTTGGATCTTAACTATAGGTATAAAAAAGTTATAATATTATAATTGTCACATCTCAGTGTTATTCATATTGATAATCGTTAAACATATTATATACACACACATAAATTTAAAAATATACTACTATGGATTAATTATTAATAGACGTCTCTGGGTGAGGATATTGGCCTTTTATCTTGCCAGATAAAATATCAAATTGTTAAAGGAAAAGAATGTGGAATTTCCCCGACATGTTGACAAATCGGGTTTAATAAAATCGGTAAGTCGACTAGTTTTTCTTCCATATATGAAGCAAAGAGGATGATTTTCACGTTCATTTTCCATTCGAATTTTGTATTTGTAGAATTTATTACATAAAAATTTGAATAAATTAACTCGTTATTAAATAAAAAATAACAGCCTTATTTTAATGCGCTCACAAGAATTAAATAAAAACACATTTAAAACTTTTACTATCTTTTTTTCTCCTGCTAGACTTTTTATTATACACAGTCTTGGATAGTGTATAAATCTACATACATTAAATATTTTTTTTGAATATTGTAAACATTTCAAATACAACATTTTTATAAAATCTTATACAAAGTCATAAAAAATCTTATACATATTCAAGAACCAATTAGATAGACTCTTGTATAAATTATTTTTTTACATTCAGCTGTATTTTAGTTCTAAATAATGCAGAATATCTTATATTTCATGACTGTTGTGTTAATTAAGTTACTTTTAAGTTAGAGAATTGCTTACGATTTCTGTTTTATATTCACCTTTCACAGAAGTTTATATCAATTTGTGAAACGTGAAATTATCTTCGCGAAGTGATGAGCAAAAGTTTGTTTATTAAAGACGGGAATTCATTTGTTAATTTAGACAATTCGATAACGTTGCAAAATGAACTTGAAGAAATTCGACATTCCGTAACTGTACAGAATTAAAAGATGTTGTTGTTAAATAGATTTTCAAATGGAAATCGAGAACTGTCAAGTATAATTGTACAGAATTCTCCTAAACAGTTAACACATAATAATTTATACTGTGGCGCAGCGTCAGATAAAACCGACGGGTGTGGGTTCGATTCCAACTCGGGTGAAATAATGATTTCTGAATGTAACAGGGATGAGACGTAAGGAACGTTAGTAGGGTACTTACATTCAACATTATAAGTATTCATTTAATTATAATCATAAATTGGCGCATTCAAAATGCTATAATCAAAGAATTGAATTGAACTAAATTTTAGTCGGATTTGAACCCGCACCTCTAGGTAACCACTAGCTATTTTGTCGTTTCAAATCCTGCCACGTTATATATTATATGTGTGCTATTATATGTTTTCTAAAAAAGTATGTTTCTTGTCTTTGTGTGGAATAATTCAATATTAATGTTTAAAAAACATTAATATTGAAATGTAGTCATCATAATGTAAAGTAATAATAATAATTAATAAGAAAAGAAACAAAGGAGGGAAATTGGGTGACTTGAAGGTAACTTGCTTGTTGTACGCTGATGATGCAGATCTTATAGCATCATCAGAATGCGAGTTGCAGGCTTTGCTCACCATTTTAAAAGATGGATGTGAAAACATTGTTCTTAGCCTGAATGCAAGTAAGACATAGGTTCTAGCATTTGAAAGAGAGGACGAAAGTGTGGAATACAAGGTTTTTGTGAATGGAAATTCATTAGAACAAGTGAATGAAGTAGTATACCTGGGAAATATTATCATCATCATATCGTCCACATTGTACCCGGCGACGGCGAACCCTATGCACGTCTTTTTCATTTTTTAGTCCAAGTCCTTTTTGTAGTCGGCTCTGATGTGGCTCGCAACCCCGAATTTAGTTTTAAATAATTGGTCACACTGCTCATATCAAAAATGGCTAATTACGGCTAATAAGACCTAATGAACTTTCTAAGCGCTTTTCTTAAAAAGGTTCACACTTTTATGAATAGTTTGACGCCGTTCCGCCTCACCGTTACCATTCCATCTCAGCTGATGCTACATAATAAGCACTTTTATTCCACATAATCCAGTACGGCGTAACACTTCAGTGTTTGGAATTCGGTTCTGCCACTTTATTCGTAAAATACATCTAACAAATTTTAGATATAAGGCGTCTATCTTTTTGGTATCTGCTTCATAACAACACCAAGTCTCTGAGGCGTATAGTAACATTAGCAGGATAATTACTTTGTACACCAAGATTTTTGTTTGCAATTTGAGATCATGTGAATTCCAAACACGAGCTTTAAGTTGACCGAAGGCCGCTGCAGCACTTGCTATATACGTATATATCTTCGACGCCAAGGTGTTATCGCGTCTTAATCTGCTGCCTAGGTATATTAGTAGAAGCTAGGAAATATAAGTAGAGGTGGCAGACACGTAATAGATACGGAAAGGCGTATTGATGTACAAATTGCTGGTAACAAATGAACGGTGCCTTAGCTGCATTGTTGAGATGGCAGAACATCAGTGTAGCTGCACGGTGCCGTGCTCAATATAGATCTGGTGACGAAGCTCATATATGGCAGTTATACGTGGGTATTGCAAAAGCAGAATTAAACAAAGATGAATGTTATGGAGATGTGATCTCTTCGGAGGATATGCGGAGTCAGTATAAGTTGAATCTGAAACGAAGAGATACACAGAATGGTTGGTACCAGCGAAGGTATCATAGTGAGAATGAAGAAGAACTATCTACCCTGCAAGCGATAAACCGTGAAGCTATGTATGTATGTAAGATAAGTAATTGCATTTTTTATCATAGCACATACATTATTTTTCTCTCTCGTCTGCACTAGAAAGCACCGTAAAGATTTCATAGCGACAAAATAAATGGAAAAACTACACGCGGAAACCCACAGGGACTTCATAATAAAGATTGCGCAATATTGTCAACTTGTAGAGCGCTCTGAATGCTCTGGGGGAAGTTCGGCTCGTATTTACCAGATTTTTTGATACTTAATTGGGCATATCGATTCTCATTTCATTGACTCTCATTCATCGTCCACAGAATGGAATGATTTTTCTAGGATACCTTTGTTTTTGATTAACATACGGTACGATTTTTTTATAATACTTACTAGAGATAAGTTTTAAGACATGTACTTTTAGTTAAACTTTACATTATACATTACATGAACAATAACAGTACATTACATGAAATCATAATTTTAAAAAAAGCTACTAACATATTTAAATTAAATATCAGTCTTAAGAGAATGTGAGAGCGAATACGAATGCGTGCGACGATCCTCCAGTTCCTTAGTGCCATTTTGAAATAGCAATTAGGGGATTATTGTAGAAATCAACAACTTTCAGTAGTAGTTTTTTAGAATTTGTATATATTAATTATAAATAGACAGAAATCCCAATAATAGAAACTTACCATGAAATAAATCACAATATACTAACACATCACAATGTAGTACGAGATTTATATTCATCAAGTTCTTTGCCACTAAATGACAGAAAAAAAAACGATGTTTACACTGATATGAAAGAAATCTTTGTTTCATGACCCCATTTGGCAGCCCCACATATGTAGATCGTAAAAGACCCGATGACTGCGCGTTATACAAAACAAGCCTGTAGACTATAGAGGGAGCGTGTGATTATGTAGTAGAGCCAAAAACTCATAAAACACCGTAGAAATTATGCATAGCTATAAAATGTACGGTTAATGCGTTATACAATTAGCTTTTACTATGTCATGTAAATAATTTCGAGGTTTATATAAGAGGTTATCTTTGGAGTAAATATTTCGAACACCAGAAGTTACCGCTAACATTTTAAAGGTAACCGTTAACCGTTTTGTAGATATATTTATTTTTATTTTTTAATATGGACAAGTGCTGTGTGGTATTTTACATGACTTTGATAGACAGTGATTTAAGAAATACATGTTATATGAGCAAAAAAGCGTGGGGTTAAAAGTAATATGCTTGGACGGTACTATATTTGGTGGTGTTGAGTTCCACCATTCAACACGCCTCGAGTTCCTGTGGTTCCCTCTGCCTGCCCTGCTATGTGCGGGATACAGTGTGAAGCTAAATAAATAAATAAATAATCGTAAAAAATAAAATAGAGAGATAATTTTAATTAATATACTATGAAGCATAATACCAGAATCAATAATATATGCATCTTCAGTTGCGTACTGAAATGCCTAATTAATTTAGTTAAATTATATATAGCAAATTAAATTATTTGTAGAACAGACAGCCGCAGTTTAGATATAGATATATAATGTGACACTAAGGATAATGAGAGCTTAGGCTAGGTGGAGGAAGGAAGGAAGCATCATCAATGATATGAAAAAAGTTTTTTTTGTGTGTGAGCTTAAACAAAAGAAAAAAATAAAAACAAAAAGTAAACAGAAGAATAACGATTAAGAACGAACGAATTAAAATTATTCATATTATTATTATTGTAACTATAAATTCAAAAATCTTAATTTCAACAACAACTACAACAACAACAACATTTTCATAACAATGTTTTAATATTGTTATGAAAATATAAGATTAATAAAATACAGACGTATTTCTCAACTTGACACATTGTACTGCATATAACAGGGAACCCAAATAGAGGCTAGTGCTAGGACACTACGTCCTCTATTTTTTGCCTCAAATAAAAAAAATTGATATAGATGTTTTCTACATTTTATTACCTCTATATAGTTTTTTTATAACTGTGACCTGTACCCATTAAATTTTCACAATTACTTGTGATCAGGCACTTGATAAAACATTATAATGGCCAGAAATTGGAGATCTAATGTTTATATGTATATATTTAATGTGGTGTCATTTTATCTTAAAATAAGATTAAAAAAAAATAATACATGTAAAGATATATTTTTTATGTCATTAGTTATATTATTTTATTAATCTAAAAAAATAGTTCATTTTTAATAGTTTATTAACGAGATATATTTTTTCTTTACGTAGTCTATTTATTATATGCATGTGTTTGTATGTATGTATGTATATAATATATATTTATACAGTTACATATATTGTATGTATGTACACATATTGTGTACTATCTCTGTATTAATTAAATATATTATTATATACTAATTTATCGTGTAATAGGTATCTATATGTTGTTTATATCTACTTATAAATATATGTTACAATATTTCTTTCACTATCTGCCTCTTTTAAATTTTTTTCTAAAATTTTTAATAAATAATAATATTTTTTACAAATAAAGAAAAAAAAATATAGTATTATATTGTAACTTAGTTTATATGTGGGATATCGAATACGCATTAATGCAGAATACTGGTACCACATAAATAATTAGGTGCCATTACGGTCGAAGCTCATCAACGTGTTTGTTTGAGATGAATTGATTGATAGTTGATGCAAACTGGATATTAAATGATTGGAGGTAAACAAATATACAATATACGTGTAAACATTATGCACGATTTACATTTTCCGTATTTGGCAGACAGAGCGTGGCATTGAGTTCAATCACTCTACAAGTTCTTAACAATTTCTTGTATGGTTTCAATTCATTGAATGATAAATGCTTTAATATTTTATAATATCGATTAGAATATCGATACTTCACGATAGAAAAGTTATTTTAAAAGCTCTTTAAATCCTAAAACCTGACACAATCTATACGAATCAAGTTTTTTAAAAATACTTTTTAAGTAAATTTCATTTTTGATTATTGTAATTGAAAATAATGTTAATTTTATTTAGTAAACTTAATTTTTATATCGACACATTTGGTCAAAAAATCTGTTGTTATAATAACGTTTTTCTAGTTTCTAACTTTAGAAACCCATAGCCTTATTATTCTCGATAGTAAAAGCTGATGGTGATATATTAAAAAAGTTACAAACTTTGCTACGCTAGAGATTAGGGCCGGAGATGAAGAAACAAGTGCAGGATATTAATTATTTAAGTCGATAACAAGAATAGATGGATTAAGTTAAGCATACATGTAAAGAAAGTAAGTTATTCTGAGCAAGCGCTAAGCTCATTTTGTATTATTAATTGTAGATAATTTATTTTTTGAAACGGTTTTAATTAACGTTTATAATTGTAATTGTAGTTGTTTTTTTTTTAATTAGTAGTAGGCCCAGCCTACGATCACACGATATTTGCATGTACTATGTGGGATACCGCGTGAGTACAGTAAGCAGAGAGAACCTACGGAGGGTGTTTTGTTAGAAAAAGTCCAAAAAACTAACAAACAGAAAATTATACTCATACCCGCCATATTTCCTATTTTGTATATGATATTATTTTGAGGGTTCGATTACATTGGATTACAACTCGGGATTAATAAATGATTTTCATTTTCTTCGCTCTGGTAACAAGGTAAAGCGCGGCGTTGAGTTCCCCCATATGTGCGTTGTAATGAAGATTTGACATCGATATGACGTTTATTCTGACAATATGGAAAAATATCATTTGGAAACAGTGGAAACTGTACAATGTATACACTAATATACTACAATACTAGAATATAGTTTAGCATGATCATTGAATTACAGGTATGTATTGTCAAAGGTAACTGAAATTAGTTGGATTTCTTTGATGTTATGATTACGCTTCCGTTGCATGTGATTATAATTACTATCACGTGTATATTAATATTATTTTATAAAACACGTTTCATTTTAGAAACGATAAGTTTGGCTCGTGGGATCTTGGAATAAATGTAAGACATGTAATAATATATCATATCCGAGGCAATTGTGGCGCAACGGCATAGCTGACTGTAAACGTGACAGTTGTGGGATCGATTCTCACTCGGTGAGAAAGAATTATTTTCATTATCCTCACTCAGGTAAATCCTGCCACTCAATACGCAGTGCCTGGAAAGGTGGAAAGCGGGGAACGGAGTGTCTTAACACTAGATTCCTACGGTTCTTACGATTCACTCTGCCTACCCTACCATGTGCTAAGCCATGTAATTAATAAAAATATAAAGTATATCAGTGTCAAAATATTTTTGTGGGTCCGCTTTTGTTATTGCGTCGCAGTAGCATTTAAGAAAACCTTTCAATACATTAAACTAATATAATCTTACAAAAGTCAACGAATACAATTTAATTATAAGTTTAAAAGGCCATCGACGGAACGCTCGTCGAGCACTTCGTCTTTTCATTCGGTGCACCACTTCTCAGTTATAATGACTGTTCATTTGGTATAAAGTTGTTTATCATTAAAAGTTCTGGAAGCAAACAAACAATGATCGAGTTCACTCCACTGGTTTTATCTTGGCGCCAATAATTGAAACTGCGAGTATGTCTGAACTTCAGGCTAGAGTGAAGTTTCATTTGAAATATTAAGGAAACTTCGAGGCAAGTAACTATGTGTAACATTTTCGAATAATTGCTGTATTTGGGTTTATGTCAACCTATGATACTTGATGATTTGTTCTATTGTGAGATGTTACAAATGTTTAAAATTTGCCACCTTTGCCACGCTTGTATTTCTCTTAAAATGTACTGGTAAAATCCAATTATACATATTTAGTATTCCGCAATATTCTTTACTTTACTTCATATTCTCTCATATTGGCAAAATTAACGTTGGGCTTAAATTTATTTAGTACTAGCTTTCTACCTGCGGCTTTACCCCTGTGGTCAAAAGATGAAAGGTATTATATATATATATATATATATATACATATTTTTTTTGAAATTGTTTGTGCTGCTATTGATAACATCAATGTTTAAAGGACTGTATTGTTGCAAATAGAGTCCACTTTGAATAATCTAATATGCATGTATTGTACTTGTAATTTTTTTCTTTTAATTCACTTTGTCTTTACAACATTTTATAAAGAATATTTAATCTCGATGGTGAGTACTCGTGTGCGTTTTCGGTAACGTTAGAAAACGTTTACCCGCATAAATGTCGTTTCGGAAGGAATTCCGGGATAAAACATAGCCATAGTTATGCCATTCTATCTTCTGGTAAAAGTTTCATAAAAATCAGTCCAGCTGTTCCAGAGATTAGCCCGGGCAAACAGGAAGATGGACAGACGGACAAATTATTTAAAATGTTGTTTCATGTTTTAGTAACGTATAAATAACTACATGTAGTCGAAATAGTCAGTTATTTGAAAGCACAAACAGATACTCCAATTTTATTTATATGTATATATTAAACAAACACACTGTAATAGTAATAAATCTCACGTACTAAACGTAAAAAAGATTTACGGTTTAATATTTATGGCAATACTAAGTATATAAGAGTACATCCATTATTTAATATTATTATTTATTTTCCTAATTGTTTATTACTGGCAGCAATATAACCCACATTGAAATAATTAATATTTTTCAATTAAAACCAATAGTTCCTGAGATTTGCGTGTTGAAACAAAAACATTCTTTATAATATTAGCAAAATATGTCTTTAGTTCATGTGAGATTACTATTCGTCTTTATACGCAGCATTGATTGAAAAGGCTTTATTAGTAAAATGTCAGTGTATAAATTTATAACACAAAATGCTGAAAACGCAGTTTATTACACAATATATTTTCCTTTCATACTAAAATGTCACTCAAACAAAGAATCGTCATAGTATTTAATATACGCAGTACATGTCTATTCTGATACAACGAATCGGTACAATTATTAAATTTCTAAAATAAATATATGAATCCATAACTATATTACTTTAGTATAATAAATGTAGTTTTCAAAAATTTTACATTTGAAATGAAAGGTATTTTGCATTTGATTGGATTTTATTTATATTTATATGCAATAGATGTCAATTTGGAAAGTTTTCATTTTTAATTTATTATGTTGAAGTCGAAGGACGGGCAGCTTATTGTGACGACAGAAGGGCAGCTAGTACGCTGGCGCAAACACTTTGAAGAGGTCTTCCGTTTGTCAGCTACAACGACGCCCGACATACTGCAAGCCAGTTCACAACCAGCCTGGCTTCTTGAAATTAATACGGACCCGCCGACATCCTCCGAAGTTGCGAAGGCGGTCAGATCTTTGAAGTTAGGCAAAGCACCAGGAATCGATCTGATAACTGCGGAAATGCTGCAAGCCGACTTATCTTCTGCTGTCAGCGTTCTGACGCCTCTCATTAAAAGGATCTGGATCGCCGAAGAGCTACCCAGCGATTGGAATAAGGGTCTTCTTGTTACTGTTCCGAAGAAGGATGATCTGAGCCTGTGCAATAACTGGAGAGGAATTACACTGCTCTCTGTTCCTTCAAAAGTGTTCTGTAAGATCATCCTGGACAGACTGTCGAGGGCCGTTGATCCTCTTCTACGCAAGGAACAGGCTGGTTTTTAGACAAACCACTCATGCACGGACCAGATCAACACTCTTCGTATCATTCTGGAACAGGCATCAGAATGGCAAAGTGAGGTTTACCTAACTTTTGTCGACTTCGAAAAAGCCTTCGATACGGTGAAGTGGTCCTGCATCTGGTCCCACCTTTCGGAACTTGGAGTGCCGCCAAAAATCATTCGTCTACTAAAAAGCGTTTACAGGAAGTATTCCTGTAAAATAACTCACGACGGCCTCATCTCAGACGATGTAGCAGTGCATGCGGGTGTCCGCCAGGGCTGCCTCTTGTCGCCGCTCCTCTTTTTGGTCGTTCTAGATGGGATAATGCTTCGCATCTCTGAAAACAAGCGTCGTGGCATTGAGTGGGGATTGTCTTATGTCTTAGAAGACTTAGACTACGCCGATGATCTGTGCCTGCTAAGTCACACACACGCTGACATGCAAGCAAAATTAAACGACTTACAACAGGAAGCGGCGAAAATAGGCCTAAAAATAAACTCCCGGAAGACTCAAGACATGAGAAATGGCGTGAAAAACAACTCACCATTGTTGATTGGCACGGAGGCAGTGGAACGCGTCCACAAATTTACTTACCTCGGGAGCGTCGTGGGGGTACTGAAGAGGACATCGCTTCACGGATCGCCAAAGCCCGAGCTACCTTCGCGCAGCTGAAACCCGTTTGGCAATCGCGGAAACTGACCCGAAGAATCAAGATAAAGATATTTGGGACCAATGTAAAATCCGTGCTGCTTTATGGGTGCGAAACGTGGAAGGTTACAAAGGACATCTCACGCCAAGTCCATCCATTCTCGGTATCTACTGGCCCGAGACCATCTCTAACGTAGAACTGTTGGAGAAATGCCAAGAGAGCCTGATCGACCACCAGATCAAGCGTCGCAGGTGGTAATGGATTGGCCACACGCTCCGCAGGGGTAACGACCATATACCCAAACAAGCTTTGGACTGGAATCCCCGAGGGAAAAGAAAGCGTGGCCGTCCTCGTCAAACCTGGCGTCGCATCGTGCTGGCAGAAGCGGCAAACATCGGAATGACGTGGACCGAGGTAAAGCGTGAAGCTCAAGACAGATCGCGGTGGAGGATATCTGTGGACGCCCTCTGCCCCATCTAGGGGACATAGGACATTAAGAAGAAGAATGTTGTTTTATGAATTTATTAGTAGACTAATTGTTGCCCAGAACTTCTTTTACGTTTCTTTCCTTTTAGGTATTAAATTCTATTTACGAAGACGACATTGAACACCGCAATAAAAATCTTGAAAGAGTAAAAACACATACAGTGTCTGACGAACAAAGTAACAGTTAGTTAGTTAGTTAATTAGGCCAATTATTCTTTTAAAGCTTATATGTACAAAATTTACTTTTCTATTCTTTTGTTATCAATAAATATTAATGATTTCAATATGGATAGCATAATTTAAACGAGAGTTTTTGTTTATTTTTAGGTAGTGACCATGAACTAGTCAGAATGGAATAAAAAAGAACTTGGCTCGACCAATTTAGCCAAGAATGGGAGCAGCAGTAAAAAAGTAAAGATAAATTTTACATTATTATAAAAATTTCATTATAACGGTCAAAATGAATTGTTAGTTAGTTTTAACATCTTTATAGTATATAGGTATTTAATTACGATACCTAAACCACTGAGATGTAATTAACTGTTTTTGATAGGCATACTTAAAGCGATATCAGGAGGCTTAACCAACTGTTAAACTGTGTTTAAACTTAGATAAAGTTCTAAGCTTGGCCATTGCGATCGTGCCCACATAATAGTAAAAGTTAGACGTTTCGTAACCGCTGTGGTTTAACTCTTGATTTAAGATAAGATGCTGTCTAAGGCGATTTCAAATATATGATAGAGTTATTTACTAGACGATGTACTGTCGTAATAAGATTGAGAATTAATTTAGCCAAGATTGCAAATTGTACGCGATGCTTGCGAGTTTTAATCATAAATCAAAACGTATCAATATAATATAACGTCAATATAAGAGTATATGACTTACTGGATTTTAAATAAACCTTGTTAAATATTACTTCTTAATACATAATTTTATTTAAAATTAGTTCAATGAGTTGTGCTGTCGCCACTCATGTTCGCCTCATGCCAACGCTTCAGCGGAACAATAATGATTTTAAATTTGACAATTAATTGTAAAATTATGTTGGTGCAATGGGCGAAAAATGTATCTACAGTTCAAATAATTTATCTTTCTGGTTGCTTGATCAGATGGATGACAGATGACATCAGGTCATATGGTTATGCGAAGACTTGCCTGGTGATTCTCAGGGGAATATTTCCATTGAGTATATTCTATCAGAATTTACTAAATGGAAAATTTACTTAAATTTTATTCATTCAGTTTTATATAATAATATTCCTCGTCTTTTATAATATTGTTAATTTATATTTTTTTAAAGGTTGTTTACTTTTTACATATCTTAGATATTATATTTGCATATGTTTTAAATATAGATAATAGTAAATTAATAGATATATAACTAATTAGACTAATGAGATTCTGTGATTAATAGAAGTGTTATTAAGATCATATTTAAGGAATACGCGACACCTGTTTCTAAGAACTATTGTCAGACACGATTCCAAAACTTAGCTTACAATACATCGGGTAGACTTAATGTTTTTTTCATTAGGCATTTAATAAGAATATAGGTCCATTATGATTATATATCAGACGTTTCTTTAAAATCAACAATCCCCTATGTATCCCTAGCTATAAATGAACGAATCCGTTCAGTAGTTCAGAGTTTATTGCAGATACACAAAAGCACGACTGATACACCTCTTAAGACACCTGTACGAACGAGGGAATGCCTCTGTATAAATAGTATGACCTCTCCTTTTTAACACTTACGCAGAATTCATAATGAGTATCACTCTTGAAAATTGGACGTGGTTTGGGTTGCATTACGCCCATGACATAAAATTATTCACCTGTAATGTTTCACTGTGTAATGTAAACTTCACCAGAAGATAAGTTATAATAAATTAAAAGTCAATCGTATCAAATAAAAAAATGTAGATTGTGTCAGCGATAACTCACCGGAAGTGAAGAAGTGTATTTTTACATATATCTTGGCACTTTATCATGAGCAACGGTAGGATTTATTGAAGAGATAAAAGTACTTGGGACGATATGGGAGAATAGAAAGATCACCAAGACCTCTAAGATCCGAATAGTCCGTAAATAAAAATAAAGATGCAGTTAATTGGGCAGCCTCATCAACGAATATTTTTTATTACAATGCATTATTTATTTTTTTTAGTACAAGAAACCGATTACCAAAATCCAATTTAGTTATATTTAACACTATGCATATAGATTAGAATAAAGCTAATATTTGATCCATTAGAAAGAAAGAACTGAACGGCTATATTATTTAATATGAAAGCTTTTTTGTGTGATTCAAATCGTCTATATTTTACATTAAATCTTAGTACTATATTATAAGGTAATTTTCATATAAAGCAACATATAGACGTAAGTGGAGTTGCAAAACGTAGCTAGTATCTAAATAAAATGATAATTAAGCATTACTTCAGGCCCCTAACAACTTTTGTTTGTACGCATAATGAAAATTTATTGTTGTAACATAAACATTATCACGCATGAAAACGAGACTGCAGTGTTTTTATTTCAAAATATGTATATAGGTTCACAAACTTTAGGGTAAACATGTGCCTGATTACAGATTCAAAAGGTAAACCCACGAAAAACACGTAGGCAAATAGGTAAATAAAAGTATGAACACCAAATTTCGCTTGAAAATATTCTGAGTCAATATTTTCATTTGCTCGTAAAGCGTACACGTTTAATTTTGCAGTGATCTCAATTAATTTTACTAACACGCCTTAATATTGACTTGTAGGAAAATTTTATATTTCTATCTAATAAGCCAATCTCTGTTTCGTAATTTTATGATTGTAGGACACCGAGCGACATGTAAGAAACTCATAAATATTGACAAAAGTCTCATTTCATATACTCATTTCATATAATGTAACGAACTATAAATATAAATTTGCAATGGTATTTTATAGAAAAATACCATTGCAAATTTATATTTATAGTACACATACATACATGTATATATAGTAGTAGAACATACCTAAAAAATTATAATTTTAGGATTTTTTCTTTAATTGCAGGTGCCGTATCATTTCTTACAAAATTGCATGATTTAAGTCTACGGGAACAAGAAGTACCCACTTGGCTATGATTACGCTGCGTGCTTCAAAATATCCAATATAAATGGTGTATAAACGGCCTGATCTTTTGATTGCGTGCAGGGCTTGATAATCTGAGTATTTGATATTCATTTTAGTTTGTTATCTCCAGGCGTCCCTTAGAAAAGTGGTCTCGACAGACGGACTGATAACAATGTGAGTTAAACACCTATACTACATATACAGTGAGGTTTAGGGATGAAAGAAGACCTGACAAGAATAAATTTATCTTCACACATCTTTATATAATACTTTGAGAGGAATCTGAGAGAATCTAGTGACCAGCCATTTTGTTCTTTTAAACTGAATAGTTAATGAGATTGAAACACTGTCGAACTTTAGAAACGGAAGTATTTGTAGCTTCACGCTTTATCCTGTATAAAGCAGGATAGGCAGAGAGGGCCTGTGTCGTGTCACTCCATTCTCAGTTCAAATTTAAGATATTGCGTGTTGGAAGGCGAAATCCAACTCTGCACTTTGTCTGGCTTGTTACCAGAACAAGACAGAGCGCGGTGTCGAGTCCTGTCCCTCAACATGCAACACCTTGAAAAGTATACAGAAAGTGGAGACCAGATTGCCTTAACACTAGGTTTTGTCTATCCTATCCTGCTATATGCGGGATACAGCGTGAAGCTAATTTTTTTAACATTGTCGTTGAGCTTAATTTGCAGAAACAATTCGCCCACACCATTTTAACACAAACTTTAGGCCACAAATATTCTTCTAAGCCGATATTATGTACGTGACATGGGTATATATAAAAATAATTTCTCAATATATTGTGTGTAATGATAGTTAACAAACATTAAAAATCTATTAAGTATTATTCTATTGATCACGATCTCGATGTCGCTGTATTGTAAAGAAAGTTTGGATATTAAAATGCTATCAATCCTCTTTGCATTACGCTCAGAACTGTTCCTAAGTACAAAGTTAGTCTCGAGCAGGTGAAACTGAACGTTAAGTAAATGATATATTGTGTGTCCTATACACGGGATACAGGTATTTATTTCTGAAATTGTTCTTTTATCATTTTTGTTTTTCACAATTTTCTTGCATAACAATAAAGAAAGTTAAATAAAGAAGTAGAGTTGAGACACTCCGTTTTGCAGAGATATTGCGTGTTAAATAATGGAAATCAATGTCATGTTTTGTTACCAAATCGACTAAAAGCAAATAATTAAAATATAATGTTCTATTGTAATGCCTTATGGCGCAGTGGGAGAGAGTACGAATGTAAACACGATGGCTGTGTGTTTGGTCCTCATTCAGGTGAATGATTATTATATTTACATTATTTTCATTTACCCGCTCTGGTAAGCAAAGTGTCCCATTGGGTGCCTTAAGAGCGCTTTAAGAATTTAGCGAAATATATGCAATATAGTATTAAGATTTTTGAATCATTAACGCGATAATTTATTGCGCTTACAATAAGGCGCATAATATTAATCAATTTATATATATATATATATATATATATATATATATATATATATATATATATATATATATATATATATATATATATATATATATATATATATATATATATATATATTTGCTTGAAAATATTAAAAAATTAAGTTCATAGTAAGTTAGTTATGGTAAATATTTTGTAAAGAATGTATATTATCAAAATACATCGATAATTTACATTTAAAATCTTGATTTTCTTTATGTATAACGAAACTTAGAGATACAATGAGAGCACTTTTTTTAGCTTTACACTTATCCTATATGTGACATAGCAGGTAGGGCGGAGGGACCTAGTGTTAAGACACTAAGTTCTCCTTTTTTCTCATGAATTCGGGACAGTGCGTATTCTGTCAGGGCGGAGAAAAAAAGAAGAAAAAAGTAATCCTTTCCATCTGTTTGGGAATCGAACTCACACTCAATGTAGTTACAATTAGAAGCTGTCTCACTGTGTCACTATAGCATCGTAAATTGACGTTGAGAGCCATTTGCAATCCAAATAATATTTTTTTACGTAGTCGTAGTAAACAAGACTCGACATCGAGTTTTATACATTAGAAAACTTTAGATAGTTTTTACGCATACATAAGCGGGTTTTGATGTAGATATTCACTTTCACGTATATCATAATTAAATTACACGACCAAGTTGCTGGTTACCCGAAAGCTCGTTGGCGAAGGGCTATGTAAAGAGGAAGTAGATCCCACATAAAGTGTTCCTGTATAATTTTATGGATACATGAAGCTTATTGTAAGTACGGCCGACTTTGAATTGAATATTATAAACTTTTCATATGTTATACAAATTTACTTAGAATAATGTAAATGTATATTATTTTACTTTTTAACTTAAACTAAGTAAGTTAAAATTTAATAAAGTATCATCATATACAATATATAGAATCATAAAGAATTTAATATATTATGTAAAATTTTAGCTTTAATACGACCAGTAGTTTAGGTCAGTCGCTCAGCAACGGAATAGTTTTATAAGCGTTATATAAAAACACTATTTAAAATATACATGCATATATATTATTTATTAATTTGATTTCGCCACTCTGAAAAGGCGTTGACTTCCGGCGTTATTCAATATAAATGGTAAGTGAAAGAAAAAAAATGCCTTGAGTTATCTCTGCTAAAAAAAATTGATAAGCTCCATACATAGGGTCACTAATACTATTTATTTAACCGATTAGTGAATTTAAGCTTCCCATCTGGTTGATACTCGAACGAATGATATATTGTTAATATGAAATATTTGTTAAACGCGTGATCTGGGTTCCAGTTTATATATGAATGAATGAATGAGCGACGAAAGATGTGTGAATTGACTGCGAATGTGAAAATATCCTTCCTTTACCCGTTACGCACATTACATTTTAATTCTTTACTTGACGTCCATTTCTTGTCCATAATTTGTATTAAATTTGACAAATATTTATATATTCACAGATTAGTTTTGATACTCACCATATAAAATTTTTGTAATTAATTAAATTGCTTCTACATTTTGCAAGAAAAGCCAGGAGTACTGAGCTATGTCATGTTGAACATATTAAAAAAAATGTTTCGGGCTATATCATGTATCTACTATATAGAAATTTTATTGTGTTTAAATAATGAATAAATTTGTTCACATCGAAAAATTGTGCTAGGAACATAAGTATTCATTTATGTAGCTGGGCTCTTTATAAGTAGTAAATAGTTGAAAAGCTTTTCGAGTTCATATACCGCTAGGTTAAATTTTTTTCTTAAAAATATCTTTTATTTTTCCTTAGTGTGAAATAACTTTTGAACCTTTGAAAATAATAGATATAACTCAAAAATACTTCACCTTAAGAATAAAACATTTCTGAGTACTGTCAAATAAATTCATCATAGCTGGAAGGTCGCTCACTAATAATCTAAAGCTCTATAAAATGTAACACCACATGGAAAGGGACTAAGCTTATCAGGGATTGTGATTTTTTTATGAGACGATTTTCTTACAAACCTTCGTCTATGTATGTATAAACCTTTGTGATAGTGAATTTATTGAAATTATGTAGTGAAGCGTAGAAGGATTCCATTTTGACAACAAAATAAGAGCATTTCGTTGTAACTTATATACATTCTAGGTATATGTATGTAGATAACTATAATATTATTAAAATAATATTAATTTAAAATAATACAGTAATTACTTGTTTTCTTGTTACAAATGTAATATTAAATTTAATTTTGAATGTAATATTAAATTTAAATTTAATTTTTTGTTACATTCAATCGAGATTACTTATATTCATGATTATAGTGGCACAGTGGGACAGCATCTAACTGTGAAGGTAATGGTTGAGGGTTTGATGACCACTCTAGGAAAAAAATTGTACAGCGCTAACAAGACAAATCTAAATCTATCAAATTCTGATGGAAAATAGAGAATGGAGTGTCCGAACTCTAGGTGCTCTGTGCTTACCCTGCTATATGCAGAATAAAAAGATAAATGTAAAGTAAAAAAATTACATAATTATGGACATGTATACAATTTTATTATTATCTTAATAAAAGAATTATGATAATGTACTCATATATATTTAATGAAAGGTAGATAGTTATTGTGGTAAATTATAAATTCTAAATTTGTTGATGCAAAGGTATTTCGAAATAATGCTATATAAATTCCCGTACTTACCTATATTACTTTTAAAACTGTCCGAACTAAAGTAATAAATTAAAATTATAAAACTTTGTCTAAATATTTTATTATGATTAAGTTATTTAGTAAGTTTTGTGAATAGGAATTTACTTTAAAAGTTTTAGCGCTTATTATTTTTCTTTAAATAAAGATGTTTTTCTTAGATAGATTGTATTATGTGAAATGATAAGTACATAATTTATTATAGTAAAAAGTGGAAAAGGAACTGTTGTGCAGTTAAACGGGTTTCAGTGGAGTTTCAGTTCGGTGGAGAGATTTATTAGAAAAAAATCCTCCCACAGAGCTTTGCCACACCAAGCATATATGTATAATATAGAAATAAAATAAAGAACAGAATATATACGCTGTTTAGGTGTTTTTTGCCTGACATTTAGATAAGTAGTAACTCAACTGACAGACGGAAGGGATAAGAGTTCGACTAGAGATCGACTTGCTCTCCTCAGATTCGCGGACGATATTATCTTATTCGCTGAAATAAGCAAGAGCAACATTAGAGAAAATTGTGAGATTTTAAATTGAAGAAGTGAAACAAAATTTAAACAAAACTAAAATACTGACAAACAGCCACACATACTCTATATTCCTAAATAGGAAGCCGTTTGAAAGTGAACAATTATATATACATATTAAAACAATTATTATCTTTCGAAGACCAAAATTAAGAACTACAGTTAGAGCAATGTATTTGGCAAAAATTTGGGCTCTGGAAAAAAAAATTATAAGGTGTATTTCCAAGAAAATAGTCTTGGTCACTTGCGTCCTACCTACTCTTACGTACGAATGCCAAATGTGGAAAAAAAACACAAACATAAAACTAAACTATTGGCATGGCAGAAAGCTATGGAGCGTACATACAAACGTAACGCGTACTAAAAGTAAGACGAATACGTAAAATTGACAGCGAAGTTATTGACGCCCTACAATAAATCTTAAAACAAAAATGACAGTGGGTGAGATATAAGAATATGGAAATAGCCAACTGGAAAAAGGAAAGAAGAAAAGGGCACCCCAGTAAAAGCTAGATAGAAGATATTAAAGCGACAGCAGGAAACGAATGGAGAAAGAAAGCCATAGATAGAGAAATCTGAAAAAAGGTGGAGGAGGCATTTACCCGAGAAGAAGTTCCGATCAATGGTACTGAAGATATCAACGACAGCGACTAAAATATAAATAACATATTTCTTTTTTAGCTTCACGCTGTGTCCCTCACATAGCAGGATAGGCAGAGGGAACTGTAGGCAGAAGGTAATTAATGTTAAGACACTCCTTCCTCCACTCTCTTCCCTTCGAGACATTGCGTGTCTTTGAGTTCTGTTGAGGCGATGAGTTCCTCCACTCAGGAACTCATCGCCTCAACAGAACTCAACGCGTTCCTCGTTTTGAAGTTTAACGACTTAATAAGTCATTAAATTTAATATAATAAATGAACTTTATTATTATTGTCATAGATAAGTTGACGCCATCGAAGCACAGTGGGGCTAACTGTTGTCGCGATGGTTGTCGGTTCAGTCAGTCCAGTCGGTTCAATTTAATCGGATATCGGAGTGGGGATTCGGGATAAATTATTTTAATTTACTCAGTTTTACAAGATAACAATGATCACAGTTTTGTAACTATACACGCAATGTCTTAAGTACGAACAGAGAGTGTAGTGTTTAGACACTAGATTATCTGTGTCTTCTCTGCTATATACTATATTTTCTGTTAAAAAACGTTGCAATATGACAGACGAATCGAAATTAATGTTCATTCCTTTGGTACGAAACCCGAAAATAGTATTTGGCTGAAATCCTTGGCACTCCCAATATTACAGTTTCATTAAAACAGCGAAAAATTTTTATTTCTCAACGTGATACGTAAATGTTGCATTTTATAGCAGGAAGGCAGTTTTGAATATCCGTTTACAACCACTGCACTGTTAGCATTAAGCTATATAAATAATTCACAGCTATAGTTAAAATAAAAACAGAGATATCGTCCACGTAGAATTATAGTTCTTTGTTATTATTTCTTGTTCTCGTATTTTTTTGTGTGTATTTTATCGGTGTTTTACGATTGTTTTTGGTAAACCGGGACGCTTTTTCTCATTACCTTCTTCGACTTAATCAAATGACCTGATACGATTGGAGTCTAGACGTGTTTAACGGAGATTTTTTGGCTGGTTTTGATTTTTTTTTGTTAAATTTATAAGAATAATACAGTTGTTATGAATCTGGGGCTTTCTCTATCCCATTACAATATAGCAAATCTTTTATGAGATGGCATTTTTTAAATAACCCGCCCTGGTTAGTCAAAACGCGGCGTTTAGTTAAGACACAACGTCTTGAATTCGAGTAAGAAGGGAGAATTGAAGTGTCCTCTACATACCCTATTTTGTTACGTTAACTTTTTTTTGTCATTAGCATGTTGTGTTATGCATAATGTCAATAAAACACTAATAACCCTGAGTAAGTAAATTCTTTCATTTTATTAATAAACCAGTAAAATATTGTAACGACCGAAAATTTTGTTTATTTTTCATGTACTTACCTAAAAAGCTTATTTCTTTAGCGAGACATTTATTTTAAAGTAAAAAATATTTTCCGAGCGCGCATTAAAAAGATGAAATGCTATCATCATAATTTTTAGAAATTATATAAAAATTGTATTTTTTAATAATTATAGCTAAATGATTTAAAAATATATATATATTTAAATTTCATCCGTAAAAGGCTGTTTGGCAAAGCTATATGAAAGTACGAAACGCAGTGACCTGGATGCATACAGACTCGTTCGGTATATTTTTAGGTTAAGTGCGCAATCGGTGACCTTAGTGGCATTTTGTAAAATTCTCTACTACATTTTGCTGATTCCTCTACAATTATCAACGTTTACCTGTTTTACTTGGCTTGGCTTGACTTCGTCGATCGTGAATAAGAACATATATTTACAGCTACAGTTACTTAATTGCCTACGTTTTCTTCTTTACACATATTAAAATGTATCAGATTTTGTAAATTAAGCTATATAATATTAGACTAATCAACAAATTCGAATATTGATTGCGGATATTGATTACGGGTATTGATTGCAGATATTGATTACGGGTATTGATTGCAGATATGAAATTAAATAAAACCATGTGATATTATATGTTGTTGCTGTGTTGTCGTCGGTCGAGTAGTTTATGAATCAATTATTTAATCTGAGGTCGAGGGTTCGATTCCTATACGACACAAATATTTGTATGCTCTTAAAATGAGAATAAAAAAATATTTGTATCAAGACTATCTGTGAATTTATCTATTTTAGAAATAATTGTATATTTAATACATTAATTGCATACTTAAGGCATTCACAGTTTTATACGTTTATTTGTTTTGTCATGTAATCTTGAGGTCACAACACATTTAGTAAGAAATGGAGTTTAAGTGCTTTAAAATATAAATTATTTCATTATTCATATGAGCCATTGACACAAAATGATAGATTCAAGCTAAAGTATAATATTATACTAGAATATTATTTCTTAAAAAATGCGAATAAAAACAACAAAGCATAACAGTATGATGACAAATCCAATGAATGTTATAGACAGATTAGACATTCCTATAAGGATGATAAATATTTTTTTTCTCCTTACGTAATCCCAGCACATTAAAATGTTTTAAATTTTATTATATTAAATAGTTTATTTAATATTGAACAGGCTTATTGAAAACACTTTGTAACATCAAAATATTTCAACTTATTTGTGTTACGAGTATATTAGAAATTTATAAATCAGTTGATTCCATATTAATTGAATTTACTATATGTGGATAGCTTTTAAAGCTTCATTAAGTATTCAAAATAGAAGCTTTAAAATTATATAGATTTCGATTTTAGGTTAAATCACACAATTTTTGAAATAATAATAACATTTTTTTGACTTTTAGCGATGCGGGCAGTGAGAACCTAGAATTATTTTTTTCCAAAGGGGGAAAAATAAACAATCCATTCTATCGAGTGGAGAACGAATCGTCGATAGTCAGACGTTCATACACTGATCCACGATAGCCTCAGTAGTATTAATTATAATAAAATATAATTATTTCGATAGTAAAACATGTGTGCATATTTTGTTATATTGAAATGCTTACTTACTTGACAAAGCAATGTTAATTTAAGTTTATCACTGAAACTGGTTAATTTTTGAAACTAAGCCATTTTTATTATCATTCAAAATGGCAATTTAAAATGATTTGCTTAAATTTATAATTTTAAAGACAGTATTAAAGTTAAATAAAATATTATCTCACATATAGCAGGGTAGGCAGGCGGAATCTAGTGCTAAGTTTTCCGCACAGTTTTCCAGATATTGTTGGGTAGCGGAAATCAACGGAAAGGAAATAATTTATTTCTCCGAGTAGGAATTAACCCATCGTCACACGTACAGTCTGACGCTTGCCACTGAGCCACGGCGCCACGACTGCATGTAACAATTTTTTTTCACCGTATTAAACATATTTTTCCTTCTCAATGTTTTATAGCTTGCTTTTTACTATACACTAAAGCTTTATTACTATTGAATTAATTAATGTAAATATTGTAATTTTTTTATCGAATTATTGATAATTAAAATTGGTAATCAAGCATTAAATTTACAAGTGAAATTAAGGTTTGTTTAACTTTTAAAAAAACGAGGCTTTCACTTAAGCTGTATCTTTTTGCATGTTAGCTATGAATATGAACATTGACATATAAACACTAGATTAGTATATGAAAACTTGAATTTGAATTTTAAACGGCGTATTTAGTGCGTAAATGTATGAATTCAAAATCTATAAAGGACCGTCTTTTGGGTGTGGTACCAGTGTACCATCGCATTTTAACGTTTATCCGCATTTGACTGCAAACACAATGATTGTGATCACCACTCGGGAAATTAATTAATTTTATTTATGCTCAGAGTAGACAAAAGTATTTTCAGCACATATTCTTGTTTAAAGCGGACAATTATATGTCTTGATACTAGGTTATCTCTGCCTTCACAGCTGTAGAATATCAATTAGTACAAAATGTATGGAGGAGGAGGATACGCGTAAGAAAACAGTATGTCGATCCAGATATATATATCGGAAATACATATATTTATAACAATATATTAAGGTACTACGTTTAAAATATTCACGCTTTTTCCGTTTAATATTGGACATGCCAGCTAACCAGTATATAACGAGGAAGAGCTCGAAAGATTATTTGAATATAAAGTGTGGATTGAAAGTTCGTGCATTTTTCATGTAGCGGACCGGGGATAGTCCGGCGGGAAATTAGCCTTCATTACTGCGAGACGAGTTACCCACTAAAAATGTAATTTCCGAGTCACCACGCCTTTAATGAGAATTTCGTTTTAACTTACACATAAATGTAAGGAGGTTGTTGTTGTTTAAAAGATTTTTATATACTTTCGAATACAGTGTTGGAACTTTTGTTGAAGTTCTCGCTACAAACTTTTCGATGCAACGCGACGGTTGAATGGAGAATGCTACAGTTTTGTAACACTTGCAATGGTTTTAGTGTGTTTTTGATTCATAAATTTAAAATGTTCACTTTGCATTTGTAAATGTTTCTGAAATTTATGTATTTATTAATAGGAAAGTGATATTTCCTTTTTCTTCTTAGACATAAAAAGAACTTTATTTTAAGTATGATATTAGAAAAAGCTTTTTTTGATTATCTACTTTTTAGTTGTTTTTTTGTATTATAAAAATTTTATGTTCTTTATATATGACTTAAAATATTCTTTAAATGTATGCATTTATATAAATAAATTATAATTCTTAGAAATATATTTTAAAATTAATATAAATTCATGATGTATATATACTTTATCTTTAACTATGCCATAAATCGTTTAATTTTTCCTCTAATTTTATATTCAGTAACAATACAAATATGTTTTTACTTTTCATAACAAAAATAAAATAATCTCAAAGGTTTTCATAAAGAATAAATATTTACATTTATAATGAAAAAAATGAAAACGACATTTTTAATAGTAGAAAATATACATCAACTGGGACTGGCATTAAAATGTGATACAGTACGAGTTATTCAACTCAGTACTTTGATACTCTCACGGGATAATGATGTCCCGGTCCATTAGTACGGTTTCAAACTACGTGAACACATTTCAAACTTATGCATTTTAAATAACGGCTTACTCCCGTAGTGACAGTTATTAGTTCATTTTTAACAATCGTCAAACTGCAGATGAAGTATTCGGATATTTTGTAAACGTCGTCTAGTTTAGTTGGTTACTTCAATTCTTATTCGAGGGAAAGATAATAAAAAAATGTAATCCAAAGTCCAATTAGAAAAATTTCGGTGCTATATGGACGTTTATTTCAAAATAGTTAACCTTTATATATATAATATATATATTGTATATATATATATATATATATATATATATATATATATTATATATATATCTATATATATTATATATATAATATATAATATATATATATATATATATATATATATATGTATAATATATATCTTCTATATATATATATATATATATATATATATATATATATATATATATTATATATATATATATATATATATATATATTATCTATATATATAGCTATAGTAGTATTTATTTATATGTACAGAAGATAAATATATAGAATAATAGTAAGTGGCTGTCAACCATTTTGGTCGATGAGTGAGGTGTTTAAAGACCCGGTATGCGTGTCAACAATCCGCACCAATTTCACGACTGTTGGAACTTAAATTTGCAATTTTATAAAAATATATATTACTTTGTAATAATGATTTTGTTCTTCGGATATACTTGTAAATTTCCAATTTCCGGAATTTTTTCTTTGTTCTATAAATTCTAGAAAGATATAAAATGATCTTATAAGGGTTCCATATTTTTTCCTTAAACGGAAACAACTGAAAAAATCAAAGTCTGCCAAACGTAAATACAACAAAGCGTTATTAGAGTGAAAGGGAGGTACAAGGTGAATTTAAAAAGCCTAAAGAGCATTACAAAATTTAACAATGCACACACGTTATATTAGAGTCTGAAATGGGAATGCACAGGACACATGTTAAGGGAAAAGTTGGAAAAAAAGACTAGACTAGTAACGGAATGGTACCCTCGTGATAGAAAGAGCAGTATAAGTATATCGGCAACCCGTTGAGAAGATGATTTCAAAAATATATTTAAACCCGCATTTAAAGGATTGAATAAAATGGAAAGCTTTAGAGGAGACATTGGTTGAAGGGCAATCTGAAATAGAATAATTAGCTGCTGTTTCTTTGTATGAAGTACTTATATTTTTTTAAACTCTAGATTTTGTTCTGTAGTTCTATCTTTATTTATTAAGTTGATCCTATACAATTATAGTCGTTAGAAAAGTTTATCGTAAAAACCTTCATTTTCACTTTTGGACGCTGGACCTGGATTAAACGAATTTTCCTTCTATTCGTTCCCAACGTTCAACTTTGCTATTCAACGTAACATATACCTGACCTTTGCTCGAGGCTTTACTTTTTGACGCAGTGGTCGTGCTTGTTAAAGGCCTGTATCGATTACATATTTATATCACGATCACATATGTAATGTATAAAGTAACTGCAAATTAAAAATGTTTTGATAATTGTAAAATTTGTAATGATTTTCATTAAAATGTATTTATATATATATATATATATATATATATATATATATATATATATATATATATATATATATATATATATATATATATATATATATATATAATATATAATACTTTATTGCACAAAAAAAATATATATATAACATTTCACAAACAGAATTATGCGTATATTATGTGCAATGGCGGCCTTATCGCTGAAAGCGATCTCTTCCAGGCAACCATTATGATTAGTATTCATATGGAATCAGTAGCAGTGCAGAAAGGTGCAAAAGTATTCCATTACGACTATAAATAATATATATATATATATATATATATATATATATATATATATATATATATAT
The DNA here is from genome assembly GCA_037127375.1 of Dione juno. NCBI lineage: Eukaryota > Metazoa > Arthropoda > Insecta > Lepidoptera > Nymphalidae > Dione > Dione juno. The sequence continues at coordinate 2,930,073 of JAXRJS010000038.1, read as the reverse complement.
ATATATATATATATATATATATATATATATATATATATATATATATATATATATATATATATATATATATATATATATATATATATATAATATATATATATATATATATATATATATATATATATATATATATATATATATATATATATATAGATATTATAAAGTCAATCATAAACATATAATAGAAAAGTGAACACAATAATTAACACAATAAATGAAATATATAGTTATAAATATATAGACGCGAGAACACCGTTATGGCTCGGTGGACGGCTTTCGTTTATCAATAGACTTCATACTAATTCTTATGATAAAATATATAAATTCTATTTAATAATATTATGTATGTATAAAGTGTGAATTATATAAGTGATAAATAAATAAGAAACTTGTAATATAAATGTAATATAAATTGTAATATAAATTATAAATATAAGTAATAGTTCCCTACATCGATCAAGCAACCGAATCTGTGGCTAGTAGTGGCTAGTAATAAATAAAATATCAATTTAAATTCAAAGTGCATAAAACTATATTGTAAAACTTAAGATAAAGACAACGTTTTAGTCTTAACCGACTTACAGATGAATAGAGTTCTTATATGCAAAAGACGAGGAGATTTATTCATGAGCTTTCTGGCAACAAGGCAATGGAATACGAAATAAGTAAAGTTTGACTTTTACCAAATATAATACAGAAATAATAATTGGTTTTGTAAAAATGACAAAGTACAATTTGTTAAATTTAAGTTCTTTCGCCATTTATTTGTTTTTATGGATATTTCCTAAAACTACATCCAATTTCCATGAAATTGATATTACCATGAGATATATAATATAATTCACCTTATATTATCGGAATTATCTGAAAAATAATTCACCTTAGTAAAAAAATCATAAAAATTTATGCGTATTTAATTGGTGTAATCGTATCTCAAACAGACAATCCAAGTAATATACATTCGGATTAAGTCGAAAATTCTCTACTCTTTGAAGTCAGTTGAAAACGAACGTTGAAATTATTCTTAACAGACGATGATGCATTCGTGTCTATATGAGGGAATATTCATGTAAAAAATTATAGTATTCAAATTAAAGATCTATAAGTGCCAATCTGAGAAAAAGCCGTAAAAAATCTAACATTTTCGTAATATTTTCGAAAAAGTACTGCTATTCAAATTTATTTGATAAATAAGTAAATGTAGATAACAAAAATAATAATTATTAAGACAGACAGCTTTGAATACTGTTTCAAAGAAACGAAAGCTTATGAAATCTAGAATATTCAACAGCTAATACATTCAAAGCTCTCTTCTTAGCTTTGAATAAACTAAGAATTTAGTGAATATACATTTTTAAAGTACCTACTACCCCTACTCTAAATATATTAATATTTATTAATAATTATAATATTATAATTCTAAATTGAAATTAGGTTAGTATAATTCTAAATTAGGTAATTGTGTCTTTTACTCTATTAAGGCAGTGTATTGGATGTCAGAATTAAACACCCTCAAAAATATTTCCTCATCGTCAAATCGATCCCATCTCGAAGGAATAAATTATTTCAATAATAATGTTGCTACAGTGCTTTGTGGAGTGTGGCGACTATGTGTAGCGTTGAGTGCGCCTTTTTATATGTAAAAAAATGCGTTTGGTTAAAAAACAGTAAATTGTCCCGCTTGAGAACCTATATATTTCAATATTCAATATAAGAAGCATATTAACCTTTTTTTTATTGAAAGCTTACGCTTACGCTTACGCTTGGACCGTACCCTTTTTAATTTACAATTATTTTGTTTTCTTATCATCAATATTAATTATATAACTCTTAATATTGATCATAACAAACTCTTATCTTTAAATTAGTTTTATATTAATCGTTACATAGAACTAAAGCTATAAATAAGCGAATTATCAATTATTATATTTTACTAGTACTTACTTGATTAATTTAATATCTTATATGTTATTATGGTACATGTTTATTTTAGGAAAATACAATACTAACATAATAATAATAATAATAAGACTGTATTGCATTAACAAAAAATATAACACTTTATAAACAGAATTCTATGTAAAAGTGAATGTGCATTGGCGGCCTTATCGCTGAAAGCGATCTCATCCAGGAAACCATTATAATTAATATTGGATCAGTAGTATAAATGCAGAAATGCAGAAAGAACATAATATCTTAATCTAGAACTAATATAAGTATACTAAAACACATTCATATATGAATTATTAATATTGAGACTTTATAGATTTGATATTATTACAGGTTAGATTAATTATCAACATAGTATAAGTAGGCTAGGGTGCGATTGATTTAGTGTGAGGATTAGGACATGACCGGTTTGGTGGAAGTCATGACCGCTGCGTTCCGGTCTTTCAGGGCCATTTTTAAGTTGTACTTCACCTTATAAATAGAGAGCACATGTTTTTTCTCCGGTTCCTGGCTGTTCATATATTCTTTCTCCTCCTTCTCCTCCTGTGTAAAAGTGAGTTATAGGATATTTTTAAGATCTCCAGACACTGGCGTCACTTTGATAATTATTTTTAAAATCAGAATAACCCCCTTTTTTTCTAATTTAGCTCCACAAATGGATACCTGTTCAAGTTTAAAATGATGTATTCTCATCATCATGTCAGTTTTGTGCGTTGCAAAACTCGTCGGCTTCGACTTTCTCCAGAGTGCTATTCATTTTTTGTTCTAAGCTGTGTGTCAACAAATAAAATTTTACCCACAGAACAATAAATAAAATCAATTAGACTAATTTAAAAAACAGAAAATGTAACAATAAACCAAACCATTAATAAATAAATAAATAATTATATAAATTCAAAATAGACTTGAAATGCCCCTTTTTTGGAAAATAAATAAATTTTAAAAACCCCTAATTTGTAAAAAGGGAAAAAAAAAAAAAAAAAAAAAAAAAAAAAATTGTCAAAATGTTTGCAAAAAAAAAATGGGTAAAGGGAAATGATAAACCCCAAAAACTAAAATGTCATTTTTAAATTAAAATTAAAATAAGAATTAATGTAAAATTAAATTTAAATTTTTCAATAATACAATATTGCAGCCCGAACAAAAATTTAAAAAAAATTGAAACCCTTTTAAAATTTTAATATTAAAAATAAATCAAAAAATTATATCCCCAAAAGAGTTAAAAGTTTTTCCGTTTGAAATTTAAAATTTTTCCAAAAATTTTAGGAAAATAAATTTTTTATTTCAAAAAATTTTATTTTCTTTTCCAAAAAAATCCTTTTTTTAAAATTTAAAAGAAAAATTTAAAATTCTTAAAAACCCAAAATCTCCGCTAATAAAAAGGGAAAATTTAAAATAAAATTGGTAAAAAATTCTCCAAAAATAAAGAAGAAAATAATTTAGTTAATTAAAAAAAAAAAAAAAAACCCTTCCCAAAGCGAAAACCAAAAATTTTTAACCCAAAAAAAAAAAACCCCCCAAAATCAAAGAAAAAAATAGACTTTGAAACAAAAAACTTTATTTGTCGGCATTTTAAAAAATTAAAAATTCAACTAAATTTTAAAATTAAAAATATTAAGGAATTTTTTTTCTCTTTGGGGTTATTAAAAATTTCAATTTTTTAAGAATGGTTATTCAAAAAATGAAACATTAAAAAGTTGTTTTTGAAAAAACCCCTTGTTATATTACAGTCATCAATAAAAAAATTAAGTAATTGGAAAGCACCTGGTTCCGACTTTATTCATAAACTTTTGGGTCAAGAAATTTACACATGTACATATCATCTTCTTAAGCACATTAATAATTTTATTCAAATCCACATGTTATGCCCAAATATGTAACAGATGGAATCACATATATGATCCCAAAAGATTCTAATAATCTTAATGATCCCTCAAAGTACAGACCTATAACATGCCTGCAGTCAGTATACAAAATAATTATAAATATTTAGATGATAATAGCATTCTCACAGAAGAACAAAAAGGTTGTAAAAAGTTAATACAACTTTGACTAGAAATCGTAAGCATCATCCAAGATCATGTGTGCAGAGAATGACATTGCAACGAATAGATGGTGGCAGGGGATTAATAGATATCCTAAATTTATATAACAAGCAGATAATAAACCTAAAAAAATATTTTTATTTTAAAAGAAACACATCCACACTGCATGAATCCATAATAGAAAACGATCATAAGCTAAGCCCACTTAACCTTACAGAAAATAATTCAATAGCAAATGAAATACAAACAGGTAGACTGACTAAAGTTCACGAATGGGCCCAGAAATCTCTTCATGGAAGACATTGGAGCGACCTAAGTCAGAATTACGTCAACAAAACAGCGTCGAACGAGTGGCTTAGATGCGGGGACCTTTTCCCTGAGACTGAAGGGTTCATGGTGGCAATCCAGGACCAGGTGATAGAAACAAAAAATTATCAAAAATATATCATAAAAAAATCTATATCCGATACATGTAGACGATGCAATAGGGCTTCAGAAACGATACAACATATAACCGGAGCTTGTACATCAATCACCCAGACTGATTATAAGCACCGGCATGACCAGGTTGCATATATCATTCATCAAAAATTAGCAATTCAATATAAACTTATTTCATCACCACCAATACCATATTACAAATATACTCCGGAATCAATAATGGAAAATGACTTTTATAAATTATATTTTGATAGAGCCATATTGACTGACAAAACTGTACCTTGCAATAGACCGGATATTACATTAATAGATAAAGTAAATAAAACCGCACGAATAATAGACATTGCAATACCAAATTCGCATAATTTACAAAGCACCTTTTCGGAAAAGCTCACTAAATACGAAGACTTAAAAGATGAAATAATTAGAACGTGGAAATTGAAGAAAGTAACAATAGTACCAGTAGTTATTTCTACAACAGGCGTTGTTCCCACAACCCTCCACCAGTCTATTGCTACACTAGATTTGCCTCCCTATATTTACGCCCTTCTGCAAAAGGCAGCGATTCTAAACACGTGTAGAATAGTTAGGAAATTTTTAAGCCTCTCAAATTAATAAATTTCACTTTTCATTACTCTGGCTCTCACTTGACCTAGGTCCGTGATTGTCAATATACCGGTATATTTCATATATCGAGAGTAAAAAGTAAAACAAATATAAATAATAATAATAATAATAAGACTGTATTGCACAAAAAAAAATATAACACTTTATAAACAGAATTCTATGTAAAAGTGAATGTGCATTGGCGACCATTATAATTAATATTGGATCAGTAGTACAAATGCAGAAATGCAGAAAGAACATAATATCTTAATCTAGAACTAATATAAGTATACTAAAACACATTCATATATGAATTATTAATATATGAGACTATAGATTTGATATTATTACAGGTTAGATTAGTTATCAACATAGTGAAAAGTAGGCTAGGGTGCGAGTGATTTAGTGTGAGGATTAGGACATGACCGGTTTGGTGGAAGTCATGACCGCTGCGTTCCGGTCTTTCAGGGCCATTTTTAAGTTGTACTTCACCTTATAAATAGAGATGTTTTTTCTCCGGTTCCTGGCTGTTCATATATTCTTTCTCCTCCTTCTCCTCCTGTGTAAAAGTGAGTTATAGGATATTTTTAAGATCTCGAGACACTGGCGTCACTTTGATAATTATTTTTGAAATCGGAATACACTCCCTTTTTTTCTAATTTAGCTCCACGAATGGATACCTGTTCAAGTTTAAAATGACGTATTCTCATCATCATGTCAGTTTTGTGCGCTGCAAAGCTTAATTTACTCTGCTTTCCTCACTGTACGACTGTCTCCAGAGTGCTATTAATTTTTTATTCTAAGCTGTGTGTCAAACAAATAAAATTTTAACCCACAGAACAATAAAATCAAAACTCACATTAGTACTTAACTTACTCAACATTACAAATTACAGAAACATTCATGTAAACACATATATTATAAACTAAAACTTAATATACCATACAATGAACATGCAATTTACTATAAAATTAAACTAAACAGTAAATAGACTTGATAAGTTACCTTCTTTTTTTGTCGAGAAATAAAATAGAATATTAAAAGAGACCCGGTGGAAGTTAATGCTTAAAAAGAAAATGGCAAATGTTAAGACATTGTCATCGCGTTAAATTGAAATCCGAGATGAAAGCCTCTTACTCAAGTTTCGCGTTTCAGCTAACGCTAAATGTCATTAGCCGTGTTGGGTACAGGAAATTTTCATGGTATAAAATTAAAATTTTTAGTATTTCTCTGTCTGTATATACGAGTACCAATATTTGAACAAGCTCTGGTAAATTATGTTTTTTTTATACGTATGTAAATCTTTATTTCTATACTAATATTATAAGATATATATATATATATATATATATATATATATATATATATATATATATATATATATATATAATATATATATATATATATATATATATATATATTACAATAAGAGTTTCTTTAGTTGAATGCGCTCTTCTCGCAAACTGTTGGTTCAAATTATTGTCGAATTATTTTTAAGCAAAATGATATTTTGTATTGTACACATATATATTGAGACTTTAATCGTTTCATTATAAGACAATTTCTGTTATTGTTTCATTATAAGATGTCATATCGATTTCTCGCCGAATTTCGTGGTACGATATCCCGATCATGAGCTTAATATATGATGATGTAAATAGTTTTCATATTCCGTAATTTGTATGAAAATTTTTTTTACAATCATCATGTGATATATATAGTAAGTACATACATAAGTTTTAGTATTAACAAAAAAAAACAAAAAAAAAGTGCCTGTATAAAAAGCACTGAGTACTTTACCAATAAACAAAATTTAACTAAAACCGTAGAGAACTATGCAGCGCTTAAATACCAAAACGGAACACGATTAGCAGCATGAATGCGAGTTATAAACTTTAGTTGCTCGCTTTCGCTCAGTAACAATTACCTGTTAACATTTCTACTAATATTTCTAATAAAAATTGTTTAGCAAATTTATTTGTGAAATATGTACAATATTGAAATTCTTCTTTGTGAATTTAATTGATTTTTCAATATTTCTGATAGAACCTGGTATCAGAATAGTTAGAGACATTACGTGTTGAGTGGCGTAACTCAACGTCTTGCTCTATCTTACCAGAGCGAGGAAATTAAAATAATTCATTTTCCACAGTGAGAATTGAATTCGCAACTATCGTTTAATGTTAAAATCTATCCCACTGCGTCACGATTGATACTAGTTTCAAGAGAGAGGACATTTTTATTAAAATTATATTTTTTATTATTTTATATATATCTTGAAAAGCTGTTGAAAAATTGCATAATATCTTGATATTAATTATTATGAGATTATTAGAAATAAGAAACACTTAAATAAAAATATGCTAGATTATAGTGTTTAATACACTATTTACAGTGGGATTTTTGGTCACTTTACAAGCAGGTACGCAGCTAGGTAGCAACAAAATTGTGTATGCGAGACCATTGTGGCGCAGTAAAACTCTGATTTTAAATGATTGTTGGTTCAATTCCAAGTTGGGGAAACTAATTATTTCTTTGCTAAAATGGAGAGGTAAAAAGATATGATAGTGGAGTATCTTGATACTAAATTCTATGCGATAACCCGCTATGAAGGCAAGTGCTTTTTTATTTTATTTGATATATAATAATTATTGTGAAAATGAATAAATTACGTGCCTACAAATAACATATGCCAAAAGTGAAACATCTTTGGCAGACTGATTTTTAAATCTCTTTTATATTTATACTAATCTAAAGCTTTAGATTTCCGAGATTTAAATAGAGGAGAAAATGGAGGAGGAATGCTTGGAAGAAATTTAATAAATTTAATTTTAATTAAAATAATAAAAAATATTAATACAAATTAAATATATTTGTTAATCTTTAGGTTATGTTATTTGGTATTTTTTTATGTATTTATTAAGTTAACCAAAGGTAACTCTATAAGAATCATGTTATATGGATACTTTGCCACTACTAAAACGTCCCAAATCGTTCGTTTAACATTATTGCGTTTATATGTAAAATTATCACATGCGCGCGCGTTTCTCTTCCAAATGGAACCAAATAATACTTAGATAAAATTAATATGTTCTCGTAGTTTAAATAGAGTGTACCATTATTATTTTGATAAACACGCTCTACTATTTGACTCTGATTCGATATTTACAATATTTCAAATATATTGCATATTTTTTATCACGCTGCACAACACCAACAACCTACGTTATCAGTAATTGTAATAATCGTAATTTTCTTTTTTAATTTAAGTTCTTTCTTGCAGAGCAAATAGGCAAAAAGGAATAAGTATCAAGATTTCGAAACCTTTTTACTATGCCACTTAAGGGTTTTTTTTTATATACGAGTATATAATCATTTTTTCGGGTGTATATCGAAAACACAATCATCACGTTTTCAGTCATTCGCAGTTATATTTATTAGCCAATGAAAACTGTTCTATTTCACTAATGCGCCATAGAGAATTTCTTTTATTTTATTTATAGTCCATGAGATTTTCTCATTACACTGAAAAACGAATGCTTATTATTACAGCACATTAGATTTGTAGCTTACCCTGGCCAAGGTACTAGGCCTGGACTATTCATGAGATTCCAATTATCATCAGATTAAAAACTGCCCAAGTCTTGGAGCTAAACAGTAGATTAACCTTCGCGAATTGCCATCTTTATCAAATGTTAATTGAATAAATCTAAAATTCATTAAAAAGCCCCGTCGCCTATTTGACGGCGATCGAGGGCACTCTAACCACTCGAAACTCTCGATCCCGGGTCATCAACGTATGAGAGTTTGGCCATTGAGAAATTATAAGAGCGTACGCACGAAATGAATGTCAATTAAGTGATATTATATTTATTTTAATATAATATACACCAAATAATATGAAAAAGAGCCGTTAATCGAATGTAACAATAAAATGTGTTTAACGGGAACGCAGTCGGCGCTAGTGCTCATATGTTTTGTTACGAGTACTGTGTACGAGTGTTTACTAGATTATTTCGATTTTTATATTAGTAGAACTACTACTAGGAAGAAGATTAACTTAGCATTTCACTTTTTTTTAGCTATTGGCTACTAGAATTCTAAGTATTTTTTTTGCTACACCGAGAGTAAATTGAGCTTGCAACACAACACACATTACTTATAAAATACAAAGAAAGCGAAACACAGAGTGTTCTAGTGCGCATATGACTTTCCTGACTCTGTTACATTGGGATGTCTAACGGTCTCTATTCGAGACCATCCTGGCGTTAATACGTAATATTCCCATTTTGGCGGAAAGAGGAGTATGGGGTGACTTCGCACTTAAAACTGAAAAAAAAACACAATTTTAATTACAATTATTAATTTTCATTCACATTCTTCCCATACAAATGCCAGCCAATGTTTAATTAAATGTGACTCACACACTCATGTGTGTGAGTCACATGAGTGTGCGAGTCACATTTTATAAAGTTTAAAACGTTCAGGATCACATTGCGCTATCAACATTATCAGGGCTACCACAATAAATTTCCACATTCAAAAACGGCTGAGTGCGCAACATGGAACTCGTTAAAACAAAATTAGTTTGAATAGGCGACAATCGGAGTTTCCATTAAAGCTATTGAACACGAAGTTGACAATCGTTCGTTGCGGACTGTTGCTCCATTGGGGAATCTTGAACTATCATTGTTCTGGCACAATTAATCTCTATTATTATAGAATTAGATTGTGCCAGGTGACCAGTTAGTGTTATTAATTTATTGTATCTTTAAGTATTTAAAGGTTATTGGGAAAATGTATGTGGTAATAATTAACCCTAGTCTAAGTTTTCTAACCACTGTAAAGACCTGAGGCCTGAGAGGAGGAAGTGGCTCAAGACATAATCTTCCAATCCGACCCAATCTTGGAACTACCTCGTTGATGTATCTAGTCGTGTCACAATGAAACTTGACTTAAAGCAGTAATACTATGGTATCGATAATTCTTGTATAATTTATATTATTTTTTTATTTGTATTTATAATACGGAACCACTTAAAATGCTGAATATGAACAGTTTTTTTTTAAAAATATCCAAACTTATACTAACAATGAAGATTTGTATTTGTGTAGATATACTAATATTATTGATTTCTTTGTAAAATTTATTTGAAATACTTGAAATAAATCTTTAATACTTTTAATATGCGAAGGAGACTTTGCTAATACGATTAAAATATATTCTCTTGATATTCCTTAAGAGTAGAGTAGAGTAGAGTAGAGTAGAGTAGAGTAGAGTAGAGTAGAGTAGAGTTCCGCCATTCAAAGCGCAATATCCGAAATAGTGTGGAAAGCAGAAAACAGAGAGTCTTGACACTAGGATCTCTTTTCTCACACTTCTGCATGATATTTTTAAATAAAATATTCTAAAACATGTTTGTTTTGTTTAGTTTCTAACAATGAACGATAAAAAATTTAATATAAATGAAAAACTTGTATAACGTTTTAATATTTGAAATTTTTAACCATCACTTCTATTTTTTAATTCAATTGAATTTATTTTTATTTTTTTAGTATTTATTAAGTACGAATTATTTTATTGAGTTAATAGTATACATTTCTGATATCACATGCTCATACCAAAAAAAAGTAATGAATATTTAAAAAAAAAATTAAAAGCTGGTATTAAAACAAATACGTCTGTCTGTAAACACCTCACGCACATCCATTTCCACAATAGAGAATGATTAAATATTCAATAATATTGCAATAAATAATAAGACCGCTAATCAGCACAATGTCTGAATTCGGGCGGATACTTTAGATCGGTGTGTCTTGCCACTAGCTCTCTGTCTTCTCAACTATGCGATATAAGTGTAAATCTGAAATTAAGTCAAACAGAAGATAATATTTCAATTTCAATTATAAATAACTAGTGATATACCTTGATATATTATACAAATATTATATTTTTTTATTTATTTATACTTTATTGCACATATAAAACAAAAACGCACAAAGCGTAAAAATACAACATACAAATATAAAGTGTATATGCAAAGGCGGTCTTATTGCTTCAAGCAATCTCTTATAGACAACCTATGGCGACCGACTGGTTGATACGATAGGAATAGGCGAATAAGGCTCGATGCAAATTAAATAAAAAATAATAATATAAAAAGAAACAAAAACAAAATTAACAAAATAAAACAAATATATTTTACAATATAAAATAAATGATATCGATATTAAAGTATGTTAAATACATACCTATTAAATTATATATACAAATTATATTTTTTTATATTTTCATTATCTTCGCTCCAGCAACACGGCAAAACCTTTCCTTAAGCCTACGGTTCCTCCTGCCTACCCTGCCATGTGCGGGATAAGTAAGTGAAGTGAAGTGAAGAAAACTCGGAAGAAAAATATGTGTATATACAATTTTTTTTTTATTAATAACAAGTAAATGGTTATTTTAAATACAATATTTATTTTATATGAATTAAACAGCCACTTCTCACAATTGCAATTTATGTTCTAAATTATTCCAACGCATTTACCTTTTATTTACACTGCCATTCAAATATACGCTCTCTGCTTGGCATTAGTCCCGGCTTCGTTTGCCAGGTTCTGCCTTCCGACTGAGCTCACTCCACTTTGCTTGGTATTTAGCAGCCTCAGTGGACTTACTATAGGACTATAGGCTTCAGGGATCCCCTTGGATCGCAACGCCAACCAGTCAGTGTATAAGTCAGTGTATACTGACGTGGCACACAGTCAAAGGCCTTGAACACTGCCACTTCCTTTGTAAATACGGATAATAAAGCTCTGCCGCCACTGATGTGGCGTCACTCCAGTATTCAAGATACGGTTAAACAGGTCAGTAAGTATAAGCACACCAAGAGAGCCCAACGATTTCTACGCCTCGATAGGTATGTCTACCGCTTTTCCGTTCTTCACGCGTCGAGGATAATTACGAGTTTCGTCTAGGGTTCTTGGAGGAACAAGTCCGATGTTACGAGGTTATTCAGGAGGAAAACTACAAGAGTGTTGAGTGTTCAGCAGCTCCTTAAAGTAGCTTTATATCTCCTTCACAGAGGCATGACTACAAAGCAACGTGCACCGAGAATCTCTGACGCAGAGACATTTTGTAATATCCTGCGTGGCTTTACCTCGAAATCTCTGTAGGCCATATGATTGTTCTTTGCAATAATCTTTGGGTAGCGGAAATTTGTAAAAATCTCCCTAAGTTTTCGTACGGATCCCTAGCGTTTTTGTAAATATTCTATCGCCTATGTTTACGACACGTAATGGTTAGACTCTTTTTAGAAAACCTGACTGTATAAAACTAAAAAGGATAAAGATAGCCCAATAGTAGTAGTTTAGTATTTTGTCAAGAGTAATACGAAACAATTATGCTATTGAAAAAATTTCGCTCCACCAAATTTTTGAATTGAAATTCGATGATTTTTGAAAATTGAAATCCGGAAAATTTAACACCCAGGGTGCAAATATTTCATTTTTACAAGACTTCTTGGAACGAATAACACGTTAAAAATATGATATATATATATATATATATATATATATATATATATATATATATATATATATATATATATATATAATATATATATATATATATATATATATATATATATATATATATATATATATTATATATATATATATATATATTTTCTTGCTCTAGCAGAAATAAAAGGCGCGGCATTGGGTGCCGCTACTCAAAAAGCAACGTCTCAAACATTGGACGCGAAAAAGTAAAAACTGAAGTAAAAAATAACTATGGTTCAAGTATCTGTTTAATCAACTTTGATTAACTATTAATTTTTCCTAGGAATTGTACTTTCTCAGTAGGTTTTTAGTTATAAGGACAAGTAAAAATTCTAAGCAGATTACAAAATAGAAGAAAATAAGGAAATAACCAATATATAAAATTGCGACTCTCATAAAGTTACATAGCCTGTTATAAAGAATCGTTGCATTCGAGCGAATTGTATTCAAAGTACGAATTGGCATGCAATAAATTGTTACGGTGGAGTAAACAACGGTGCGTACGAAGCGTACTCGTAATATTGGAAACATTTTGAATAACTTGCTAGTTTGCTGAAGGTGCTAGATTGATTCAAAACTGTTAGTGGAAGTTTTTATTGATGATTCTTCAACTTAGACTGCCTATGTAAGGAAAAATATAAAAAAATAAGTTGTAACGATAAATCCAAATCCCACTTGGCTAAGGGCGAATACTCTACTCATACAACACGACAATAAGTACAGATATATTTTAACATCAGTGTTAAGTCTAAAACATCTACGATCTAGCTTCCCGCTTTATTTCACATATAAAAAGGCACAAAGTGAGGCGTAGTGTCAAAAAATTTCGTTCTCTTTCCGTAAGACATTGTGTGTAGAGTAGCGACGTTCTTGCCAGAGCGAGGGAGTAACTATGATTCCTACCCCTGAGTGAAGATTGAACCCACTAACCATCGCGCTAAGTGTCAAGCAACTGTGTCACAATGGCACTTTTAATCTATATTTAATATTGCAATTTGTCTATGTAAATAAAGTTCATCGTAGTATTGATATCGAGAGTCAAAAATCAAATATCATTGCGCAATATCAGCTATATTCCACTTGAACTTTACGAGGGCTCGTGTGCTAGCATTAGCTAGCAATAAATCGCGACAGAAACGATGCAAACAAACGTATATACCTACAACATGTATGAACATACGACGAATTACGAATAAAAAATATTTTTCAAGTTAGTCATTAGAATATAAAATCTATTAGAAATTTAAATTCAGTCTAAAGTTTCATTCATGTACTAAAATATTTACTTTTGCTGGCTTTTGATGATATTAATTTCAGCTTCACGCTTTATACCGTATAGAATCTAGAGTCAAATCACTCTATGCCCTATTTTTCACTCAAAAACGAGACAATGAGTGTTGAGTGATAAGGAAATAAAAACAATCCATTTCAGTCAAAGACTGTCACCCTGCTTGTGTCAAGATTGTCCTGAAGATATCCATGTTTTATAACAAATATTCTTTAAATGTAAACTTCTTCTATTATTACTTCCTATGGCATATAAATAAATATTTAAAACTAGAAGATTTAATGACATATATTATAAAGATTTCGAATGATATTTTTTTAAGTAAACATATACAATATTTATATTTATCAAATGTTATGCATACAATGCAACTATTGGCAGTCACTCTATATAAAAACTAAACTACATAACTACCTCCAAATGGTCTACAATATATGATCTGTGTGATTTCCAGATAATTGTATTTGTTCACATGCATACAGTTATTTACACAATATTAAAATACAAATAAACCTTTTTAAAAATTTTGTCCGTAAGTCTGTATTGACTTTCTTCGAGACGTTCACCGGAAGTAAGAGGAGGTTATGGGTAACATAAAGGCAACTTTTTATCCCGGCATTTCCGTGTCATCGGGATTTACACCATAACATATGAGTATCCTCTACCCAGACAAAATATTTCATCACTTGCATAAAAATGATCATTTTTATTTATATACACACATTTTTCATTATTATTCGCTGACAAAACGAATGGAAAGAAATATATAAAACTTACATGCAATACTTGTATATTATAATAGAATAAATCTGAGAGCAAAGCCGCGAACGGGTCGCTAGTATCAAATATAGTTGAAATTATAGAGTACTATATAAAATGAACTCAGTTAACTTTGGTTATAATAAAAATTAAACAAAATTATCGCGTTAAAATTATTATTCATTCTTAACATTACTTCTACCAAATTCTTAAAGTAGATTGAATTACCCGTAAATACAATTTACATAACGCTTATATATGAATGTACTTAATGTGATTAAAAATGTATATTTATATATCCAAATAAAACGTATTAGCTATATCAACATTTGTATTTAGACATATATGTAATATATTATTTATACGCGTTTTCTTGAGGTTTGTAAATATGACATGCTAGAAAGAACCTTAGTCCCTTGTGTGAATTGAATTACTGATCCAATCAAGCGTGTCCACTACGCCACAATGGCGTTTATATTTATTGTATACACATTAATGTTTTTATCTTTCCTGTATAATAAAGAGCAATTTTTATTGTTTGCTTAAACACGTTTATGTCACTACTAGTTCGAATTTCTTTTAATTTTACGCCTGTGAATACTTTTTAGTCTCCGCCAAACCAACTGTATTAGAGTATAATCATTAAAAAAAATAAACTTAAGTCCCACATACGGCGGGGTAGTGAGGAAAATCTAGTGTCAATACACTACCTCTCTCTCCGCTTCTCGCTAGAAAAATAAGAATATATGTAAAAGTTTGAATATAAAAAAAATAAACAGTGGAAAAAATATCAAATAATTGCAGTCATCATTATCCACACACAGTGATTCACGAGTAATATCGGTACTCTCACCGCCGTGACTAACGCTGGCATTGTTACAGACTCTTATTTTGCATGAAGCTCACGCTAATAAAAAGAAATAGCTTTTCAACCATACATCAATCCATCTTGTGACTCGACACGACATGTTTCATTTGGATTCATTTTATTTATTGTGAAAAAAAAAATAAAGGCTGGAATTATATACTCTAAATAAACTTGATTTTAGATCGCAGTTAGTAGTGATTGCTCAGCTTGATTCAAATATGATTACCTATGATTTTAAGATATAAGATTAAGAATATATCATAAATACTATATTTTTTTTATAAAGTAATTATAATTCGTTATCGTCTACAAATACAAAATGAGTGGGTGTGTCAACAATAGTATTTGTCTTCCGATTTTTTTCTAGATTTATTTTTTCCATCTTACAAGATAAGTTATTCTGCTTAATATACTAACTATAAGTGTGTTACTAACTATAACTAGATGTGTGTGTGTTCTTTGTTTTTTTGATAAAAGTCCACAAAACCAAATTATTTACTTCTTCAGTTTATTTATTTATTAAAAAAGTCATAGGACATACATTCTTACATTAAATATATAAAATAACAAATATATATACTAAATGATTTAATAAAATGTCGATAATATCGTTAGAAGTAATAGTATTGTCGATAATAATTGATTATAAGTTTTATAAAATTAGTAACTTTACTTTTGTTTAAATATTTATTTTGTATACATATATGGTACGTACGTATGTTACGAATATGTCTAGAGGTAAAAAGGCATAAACAAAATATCATATAGGTAATATTTTGATTGTTCCATTTGTATTAAATAATTTGAATTTTTATTTTATATAAGAATGTAAGTAGTTGTCATAGTATTTGTACATTAATAAAACTTATTTGAGTATATTTAAGCCGACGTTCAGTAGTGGACGAGAACAGAGTGATGATACCTGATGAACTTAATCATAATCTTTCATAAGACAACAAAAATAAAATATAAGCTGAAATTAAAAAGAAGAAAATATAATAAATAAAAAAAAAACCTACAAACCGACCTCGGAACTATACCTATACCTACATATAAACAAAAACTAAAATTTAGTATAAAGCCATAAACTAAAGTTACTAAGGTTAGTATCACATAAAAATAATAACTTAGGAAGACAACGTTGCTTTGTGTAAATCCTACGGAAAACCGCAAATACATCATTCGAGTCCTCAATCTTGTTTTCTCAGTGCTTTGAATTGTAAAGTGCAGAGCTAATAAATCTTTTGTGTGAGTAAGGATTGTGTATATCCTGGCTGTAGTAAGTAAAATAGAAAATGAATATTGTATGAGAACGGCATGTTATTGTTTCATAATGGCTGGATTTAATTTGAGACCGTGTAACAGTTGAAAATGTTGTAAAACATTAATTATTTAATATTTTCATCGATACGCGTTCCTTTGTTCTTAATAATATAAAAATGCAATTCTGAAACATTTACCATTTTTTAAAATTGAATTTATAAATTGAATCATACAACTTATAACAGAATGATATTTAAACAACTGTGAAAATAAAAATTCAATCGTTTAATCATTTTTTGCATAGACTCGGAATTTCATTTCTACGTGAATAACGTTTCAACAAACATAGTGATGTACATTTCAATTGGATGTGTTACACTTATATGACTAAACAGGGCATTTCAATGTACTTCACTGGTCACATTTTGCGTACTAGTAATGTGTGTACTAGTAAACTGTCCTTTACTTATATATATATATATATATATATATATATATATATATATATATATATATATATATATATATATATATATATATTACTGCCTCTTATTCCCTTTCCTTTCCTGGTTTCTCCCAGTAATGGGTTTGGAGGTCAGATGGCAATCGCTCCAAAAAACCACTTCGCCACTCATATGGACCGATTGGTCTTAGTCGGAAGGCAGACCCTGGCAAAAAGCCGGGACTAATGCCAGGACGAAGAAGAGAAGATATATATTATTGAACTAATTTATATAATCTTTTTCATTTTCGGCATTTTTCAATAAAATTGAATGGAATTCAAATTGTAACTATCGCGTGTTAAATATGTTCTTGTCAACTCCACTACCATGACGACTTCGTCTTGTATTAAGAGATGTGTAATCATTTACTAATTTTATTTCGTAATATTTTATTAAAGCCTTCTCGATTTTGTATACAGTTTTGTTGAATATGGTGGTACAATAGTTCTTTCAATATCTTCCATTATGTGATTATATCCTTTTACACTGTTATTGTTATATTTATCCTTTATCCTTTCTTATAATGGTTTTTATAACAATAAGTATTTTTATCGAATTAGTTGTTTTGGCTAACCTAACCTTAGTCTTGGTATATTTATTTGTAATATATATATATATATATATATATATATATATATATATATATATATATATATATATATATATATATATATATATAGCAGAGTAGGCAGAGGGAACTTAGTGTTAAGACTGTCCCCCTTTTAAGGCATCGCGTGTTAAGTGGCGAAAATAAGGAGGGCCGCCGTGGCGCATAGGCACGACGTCTGCCCTTAAACACGAGGGTCTATGGATTCGATTTAAGCTAGCGGAGAACGAACTGTTTTTATTTTAATCATAATAAAATATATTCATGTCTTTTTCTTATTTTCGGAATTTATTATTTTCGGTATATATTTCTTTCACTTTTGACTTATGTTTTTCATGTATAGAGGTGGATATTATACGATATTTATGAAACATTATAAAAAGACATATATTATTCTAACAATCTAAGTAAAAATACGTGGCTTGGTTAAAATATATGTGTACCTATACCAGATTCTCCTTTTAATAACTGTTGATTCATTCTATAATAATTTTTCTTCATAAATTCGTGGCGTTGTCTATGGTTCGCGTTTATTCCTAGAGCGTTCTTTTAATGATCAAAATTGAAATTCAAATGTCGTCGATGCTGTTAAAACAAACCACTTATACTTTAGTTAAGCTTTAATCGCCCGTATCGATCTTTTTTTGACGTATCTATTATGTACATAAAATTTTCACGCTTTGCTATACGGGATAAGGCGTGAAGATAAAAGTCTTTGCTCCAGTGAGAAAATACCTAGTGCATAAATACTATTTTCTGTAATTTCCGCCAGAAACACATTTTGAGTGGTGGAGCTCAACGTCACACCTTTTCTTCCCAAAGTTGGATTATGCCAATAGCTTAATGGTTAAATCTACAATGATGGCGTCTGCAGTCAGATATTATCGCACTGCAATAGCCTTGAATCTATCTCGAATTAGATTTATATGATATATATTTGTACTTGTCGATAGCTACATCGAGAGTTTTTGTCAAATAATACATCAATTTTATTAGATGAGTATTGAAAACTTAGGTTCAGGAAACCCTTTTAAATTTAATTTGTTCAAATTGATTGCTCGTCTTGTCAACTGTCCTTTGTGTACTGTTTCATTCAATTTAACAATTACGTAATGCAATTTATTACATATTTTTTTAGTATTTTCAATGTATTGTAATGTATTTAATGTATTAGCATTTTATTTTTATATTTAGGATCTCGTACCTTAAAAAAAGAAAAAACCTTATAGCATCACTTTGAAGTGCGTATGTCGGTCTCTCCTTCTGTCAAGACCATTTTCATTTACATTTAGCCCTTTGTATAAAATCGCCGCGTGGTCAAAATCTATAGGGTACTCTCCGCTCAGAGAAGTTATGAAATATGGCAATAAGAACTTATAGTGCAAACGTAGAAAATTTGAAATTTATAGGTATTTTACGAAAAAGAGCCATTACAAGCTTATTTACTTCATACTGTACGGTCGTATCCACTCATTTTGAGTGAAAACGATCGCAAATTTAAGTTTGTAAGTTTTTATTAGTTGTGCTTTACGATTGTAAAGCATTGATGAAATTAGTACGTAACCCTCGTTGTGGGAGCACTAGTCGCACTTGACCGATATATTTTTTTTTAACTTAATCTACAATTTTAACCATAGCTTAAAAGAGTACATTAGTACACTTTCAAGCTGCACCGGCAAGTTTAAAGTTAAAATATAATATTTAAATATAGGGTTTTTGACACATTATGAATCCAGAAGAAACTACTTAGCTTTCCATCGATTCACAGCAACGACCATCGCTTTCGAGGGACTTGCGACTCAATAGTAGCAAGTTTAACCTTGGCGATTTTTAGTTTTATTTTTGATATACTAATTTGTTCTTGAAAAGCGGCAGTGTAAGCAGATGTAACCTAGTGTCAAGACACTACGTTTCTCGTTTCTCACACAATTTATCGAGACATTGCTTACATCGCCGTGCTTTTGTATTGTGCCAATATTATGTTGCGAGAAAATGAAAATAATACATTTCATACAGTGCGCATCGACCCCACAGCCCTTGCTTTTACAGGCACATGTGCCACTGTGTGGTGCACACAGACAAGACAGCTTCATTAATATTATTATTATTATATAAATGGAAACAATCAACTTTCCATAATTAACATACCGCGTTTCATAAACAAAACGACGGGGACTCGTCATTTTCCTCAGAGATTGACATATTTAATATCATTTGCTCAGGTTAAAGTTTGTCACAAACATGTTTTTCCTGTAGATTGACAGTATAAAATTGATGCTCTGAAGTTTGCACTGAGAATATAAGGTAGAGAAATAAAAAAATATTTAAATTCAGTTGCTATGCATTGAATTCTCAAGAACTTATATGAAAGGCTACATATGTGAATGACAGGGTTGATGGAGTAATTCAGGCATTCTATATTAAATATATATTTATCTGATGAATTTTTTTCTATAATTGTATATTTTTTGTTCATTTTATAAATACAGTCAATTGACTATAATTTAATGTGTAAGATATAGGCACGTGAATATATTATAATAATTTTTAGTATATAATAACTTCTAGTTTTCGTATTGAGGCCGTAGTGACGCAGTGATGCAGCATCTGACTGTGAACGCTGTGGTTGTGATTTCCATTTCCATGGACGAATTATTTTCATTTTCCTCACCCTAGTAAGAAGACAAAGTAGTGTGTTGAGTTCTATCACTCAACGCACAATGTCTAGAAAATAGTGGAAAAGCGGGCTACGCAATGTCTCACACCAATGTTCTGTTATATGGGGGATATAGCGTAAAGCTATAATAATTATTCCATTTACATTAAAAGTGGATCAAAGATATAAATTATATTTAAAATTATATATTATTCTGCTATTGATTAATTTAGTATGAGCTCTATTGTTCAAATTTAATCCTTTTCATTTATATTTTAATCATAAATAGACCATTGTTCTGTTTCTGTAAATTATTTGCTAACAAGTGCAAACATCTGCGATCATCTGCGATCATCTGCGATCATCTGCGATCATCTGCGATCATCTGCGATCATCTGCGATCATCTGCGATTATCTGCGATCATCTGCGATGATTGTGAATTCGATCTCTAGCCGAGGAATATTTTTTTCTCCATTATAATAAGACAAGAGTTGAGTTCCGACATTCAACACATAATGTATCGATTTTGGCCGGAGAGTGGAGTGTCTTGACATATACAGAACCGAGCGTGATGTTAAAAAAATGTTAGCAAAAATGAATATGAATATTGATAACAAAATAAGAGTAATGTTTTATACTTTTCTGAAGTTATCAAATTATACAAAAAATTTATAACAAGTGTCTCACTCAATACTTTGTTCTATAGGTTTTACGCGTGCTAATAATTCTATGTTAGTAGATGTCTGTCAGCTTTTGAGATATATATATATATATATATATATATATATATATATATATATATATATATATATATATATATATATATATATATATATATATATATATATATATATATATATATATATATATATATATATATATATATGTATGTTTATACAAGCTTTAGTCACTGGCATATTATAGGTATTCTATCAGTTTTAATTTGACAAGAACTTAATAGGACATTAGTATTAAAGAATGATGTATGTATTCAGTATGGGTTTGATTCACACTAGGAGAGAATGAATTCTGTTCATTTTCTTCGCTCTGGTAACAAGGCAAAAAGCGCGGCGTTGAGTTCCGCCACTTAACACGAAATGCCTTGGAAATGGAGTGTCTTAACACTAGGCTTCGTACGGTTACGGTACGTTGCTTACGGTTCCCTCTGCCTACTCTGATACATGTGGGATACAGCGTGATGCTAAAAAAAAACAATAATGGTTATAGTGAAGTTATGCTTTCTTTTTAATGTTTCAAAGTGTGTTTTTGAGTGAAAATAATATTATATTAGAAGTAATTCCTAGAAAAAAACTAGAGCTTATATTAATATTATGTTTTTAAGTTACCAACTCGTGTCTTGTTTCTCTCACAAATGTTAATAACAACAAGAACTACCGAAATAATAAAAATTAACAAGAATATTCACCAATAAAACTCATGTCAAAATATTCAAAAGAAATAAAATATTAAAGTAATTTGTGCAAGTTGTCGCCATTCTATTTTACTTTATTGAATTATCAAAGTTTCTATATCGCCCTCTTCAGATGCGGCTTAGTAACAACTCGAGGCGCACCCAATTTGGAGGCATGATTGTGTGAATTTCGCAAGGTCGCGACGTTTCTATTTACACAGGAACTAGCTGATCCTTTAATGTACACAAATATAATTTTATTCAAAGCTTTCACGCTCAATTTTTTTGTAATTTTTTATTTCGGTTAATGTTTGTAGGTCAAGGATTTGAGGTTTTATAAACAATTACGTATTTTATATCTTGGCTGTTTTTTCAGCTTGTCACTGTACATCGTATCTTATAGGTATAGCATGGTAGTTGAAAAAATGTTAGTGTCGAGACACTTCTGCATTATTTGGTTTCCGCCCGAATTCCAGATTCCGGAATTTGTCATGCCAGATCCATAAAGTAAAAATAATTGATTCCTCAGAGCGTCGATCGAATTCATAACTATCGTGTTTGCAGTCAATTAGAAAAAAAATAGAAAAAAAATAGTTGCATTTTAAACTAAAAACACAAAAACGTACTTCTTAGGGGACACAGGCTGCAAATAAGTAAGTAGAATTTTATAATATTAATTATTATTTCTCTAAGGAATTAGAGAGTAAAAGTTTATACGAGGGATCCATTAATTTTTCATAAATCTTTAGCTTTAACATGAAATATAAAATTTTATTAGCTGTAATTATAGAAGCGTAAGCTCAAACTTAAAATTAATAATGTAAAATATATAATATGTAAAAGCAATACGTTTTAAACGTGACTTTTTATCCAATCTTTACCCAATGCCTGCACTTTTTTTATTTATACAATAATTATTTGACGAAGAAAAAAATACATGCATATACCTACATGTATGTGTACATAGCTTTACGCTTTATTCCTAGCAGGGGCGCCTAAGTTAACGGAGTGCCAAGCGCTACGGTACTTTATATCTCTTTGGCCTCGTCCACTGTCATTAACCTCTTTATACTTCCCCCCCTCATATTCTCGAAGGTCAACCGCGGTGTCGTCTTGAATAACAACAAATTAATAATTAAAATTTTACAAGTATTACGAAGATTTGAGTGGCGAAACTCAACGCTGCATTTATGAAAAATGAAATGAAATGAGACAAATGAAAAATATCCTTCTCCCCGAGTGGGAATCGGACCCACAAACCATCGCGTTTACAGGCAGACGCCGTGCGCTTATGTGGATGTGTATGAGTTTGTAATTCATAACAACATACATCATAGTATGTTAACTTGAAAAGAGACATAAGAGCCAAACCTCTTGGTTACCAACTTTCACTTTGAAATCTGTTATTGAATGCATATGGCTACTACAATTGCTTATCATTTTAATTGTTTATTTTATTTATTTATTAACTCTAGTATAATATGTTTCTACTACTACTTTTGTCTTTCGAATCACTTTGAATAAAGTTTCATTGTTTCTTTAAAAATTTCTATAGATAGCATCTTATGGATGACTATGATTAAGTAGTCTATAATGACTAAGTTGTTCGACTTGTTTTTAGCCTTTAAAACATCTCGTAAAGAAGTAGGACGGGTAGACAGAGAGCATCTAGAGCTCCCTACAGGTAGCAAGTTCTGTTTGAATTCGACACATTCCTTGATGCCTTACCAGAACGTGGAAATGTAAATCAAAATCAAACGCTGCTTCATTTATTCAAGGACATCATACCAATAAAAAACAAATAAAAATATCTATTTTTACATATACCTACTATATGAGGATTCTCGTCTAGAAAATCTAAATTCACTGTTCAATATTATAACCTGCTGTATGGTTATTTTGATTAGATTTATTCATCAAGTTCATTTTCAATAACAATAACAACTTAAGCTCTTTTATATTTAGGGTCAATGTTTATGATAACTATGTTACAGATACATAGTTTGGCCGTGTGTCTGGCAAGTAAAAGCTGTGGGTTCGATTCCCACTCGGGGGTCTAAATTAATCTACCCTTAAAAGAGTGACGCTAAAAATAATTAATCGACATTAAACGTTAGCACTTATATTTCAATTATACAAATTTCTAAAACTTTTAATTATGTTATACAACTACAGTCGCGTTGAGTTTGCTTTTTCCTTTAGTTTAGGTCTTACGTGATAGATGAAAGTCCTGTCTTATTCAGAGTAAGATTTATTACTGTTCTTTTGAGGGTTAATAGAATAATGACGTTGTAATATTTAATTTTCGTCATTTGCTCAGCGATATTATGAAACTAATTCTGGACTTAGAGAAGTATTTTTATAATAAAACGCATATTTTTGTGTAATTTAACGTTATTTTGGAGCTTTCAAAGAAATTTTGCTCGTATAAAAATATTTGATGTCATCCCGATATTTAAATTAACGACAAACACTTCAAACTCGCGCTAACTTTGCTAATATGTACGAGCAATATGGTGGAACAATTTTAATAATACGCGAATGATGGGACGAAGGAGCTATTTTATCATCGCTATGCCGAATGTTTACGCTTTGAAGTTAGTGGATGATATTTTTTCTCCATTTTGCGTTAGTATAAAATGAAATGTGTGGCTCTAGATTGTGTTTGCTTCCTAACTCATATATGGGATAGTTACTGTATGCTAAACGTTTAAGTTTACGTTATTTTTTTTAATGAAAGAAATACTTTTTTTTCCATGCAGAAACCTCAAAACAATTTACAAATAGGCTTTTATTTTTTTTTAAATGAATTTAGTTGTAAATGGGTTTTACTTATAATGTACCTGGACATATTGAAAATATTTTTAATCTGTACTAAAGAGAAGATTCCGAGAGTAATTAAACGCGAGCAAATACATCAATCAAATTCTACTGACAGCTTCGACGCCATTTCAGTTTTCTCCGCCATCTTGTGTCGACAGAATTTTTACGGAATCTACCCCTTGTATTAGCATTTAATTGAAAAGATATTAATTTTGTACAGGCTTGATCTTCTTTGCGCTACTATGTACGTTTTTACATTATTCTCAATTACTTTGTGATTATTATATATGATGCAGATACAGTTTATATATATTATTATTATGAGTAGATTGCTCGATACTTGAGTTATTAAACGAGTTCAAAAAAGAAGAAGATTCTATGTAGGACATGTATATATTTTTTATATTACGTCTCCTTATTTCTCCGTCATTTGTGAACCGTTTTGAATAATTCTTGTTTTATTTTAAAGATCGTACTTTTGAGGTGGTCCCATTGTCACCATGTCAGGATGTGAAAATAAATATTTCATAAAAGTATTTCACAAAATATCTCGTAAAAAACATATATTTGCTTCTAGAAGACATCTTCTATGGTATATATATGGTATTATTGACATATATATATATATATATATATATATATATATATATATATATATATATATATATATATATATATATATATATATATATATATATATATATATATATATATATATATGGTATAAATGCACAGATGATGACAGGAGACACAATTATTTAATAGTTAAGAGTTAAGAGAGTAATTCTTCCAATATTATAGGGTTGTATAGAAGTCTAGATTTGTACTATTGGATTCCTGACGTAAAGTGATAAATGGAAGGTACAATTCCTCACCTACAAAATTTTTTTTGCCCATATTAACCTGTGCACCATCATGAAAAAAGAAAATATTAATTGATAAAATAATTACTTGCGAAAATAAATTATTGTATATCTTATAATATTGCTTTTTGGTGCTAAAACAGAGATCAATAAGTTAACTTTTCAACCGAATTCAAAATGGAAAATGCTTTTACGCAGACCATGTATGGACAAATTCTGACCTACAGACGGTACTGTATAGTACTGTGGGACTTATCGAGACCCTACCCTACCAACTAAAACCCAGCGAAAACCCTTTACACCTCTGCAGGATCGCTCGCGCATTCCATTACAACGCCTCGGTGGAAAGACCTAATGTAGGCCATCATCGTCTTCAGGATGCTCTGGGGTTTCCTCCCGGCTATCCGCAGCCTCGATAACTTGCAGGAAGGTTATTATGACCTTCCTGCAAGCTATCCTGTGTGTGAGAAGTTGGAGGGCCCACCTCCAACTTACCGTCTTCTCCTACCCCCTGGTCTACGACGGTGAAGTGGGTCTGTGTTCGCGCTAAGCTCGCGTGCCCACTCTGCGCCCTCCTTCAGTGACTAACTAATTCAAAGTAATAACTGATTCAAAAAATAATAACTGATTCAAAGAAGGAGACTGCAGCAGACCAGTTCCTCTCACTCCCCACCATGCCCCCATCAAATTAGATATGTCCTCCCAATACAGCCATCAAAGTGCGGTGCCCAAGCTGGGCATTAGGCCAGGGTGTGATGAGTCAGCGGAGGCATCACACTTTTGGCACACCGGTGACATCTCCGTGCAATTTGATGCAAGTTTATGCTGAAGCAACCATGCCCCGTACTGACGGGGCACTGACCTGTGGTACAGGTCTGAACGTCAGAATAAATTTTGTTTATACTTTTCTGAATGGTAAGTCATATTTTGGAGTTTGGCTCGTATATATGCTATATATATGGGATGATTTGGTTTGATCAAGTTATATGGGATTTGAATTTCTGATTTATAGAAGATTATAAGTAAATGTAAGAGTCCTTATAATATTTTACACTAATATCTATCACACTAATATCTATCTATACATCATCATACATCTATCCAAACTGACATATGAATTCTGTTACAAATTACCCACTTGAAATGATCTATTTAGGAGTGTGGTTGATTGTGAGCAGTATTTATATAATATTTTTGCTTTAGCGCAAATAAAAATGAAATAATTCAAATAATACGTAGATCTTCAAAAAATTTAAATACTTAAGCATTTTATACAAAATAATGATATGATACCAGTGTATTCGTATAAAGCCAATATATGTCAATATATATGGACTTTATACGATATTATACGGTATAAATATGGTTTAAATCCACAACCTGGTTCTCGTTATTGATATCAATAAAATGAATTACGAGAGGGTGAAGGTAATTACCACAGGTGTGTATCAGATTTGATAAATGGAATTTCCGTGTTTATTTAGGCGTTAGGACTCACAATCGATACTTTACTGGAGCCTTCCATGTACCATAACCTAGAACTATGTCTTTGAAGCTATATCATTTATAATTTATTGTAATATAACTATCAATGATTTTATATTAGCACCTGATTATTATATAAATAAATAAACAAACAAAATACGGTAATAGAGGGATGATATATATATATATATATATATATATATATATATATATATATATATATATATATATATATATATATATATATATATATATATATATATATATATATATATATATATATAATGTTATGTAGATATAGTAACTATGTTAGCGATTGATTTTCAGTTCCGTTATCAGTAATATTTCATAGTGGTAGTTAGTATCAAGTGATATGATAGTTCACTTATTATGGGCATGCTTTAGATGGAATCGCTCTTGTGAAGTAAAACTGTTATTTAAGTGTATGTTGTTATTTATCTATCTACAGTATGTTAAGTGTGTGTTTCATTGTAGTTGATCTTTTAATTCTGCAGTAGTGATTTCGTCACCCGCATGTTATGCTTTATGCATTCTGGTGACGCTAAAGATTTTTTTTGCTTAAAGTTATATGTAATAACTAAATAATAAATAAAATGAGATGTACCTTGAATGTTTAGAGAGGTAAGGGGAGACCTCGGTAGACCTTCGAAAACACGGTGTCGAAGATACTGGACGAAGATCATGTAAAAAGCACGAGGACGCCCCGGTGAGCATGTATGAAGAGGTAAATGATAGTGGACGAGGCGAAAGAGGTATACAGAGACCGCAGCGGCGCTCTGTTTTTACTGACTACCCCGCTAGGGATAAAGCGTGAAGTTATTGTATTGTTGTATACATGTACCAAATAATAACGTATTAAAAAAAATAAAATCATTTAGGGTTCTATCAAGCACATTCCAGTTCTAACGTTAGGTTGACGGTCACAAACCAAGACGAATGTTACGAACCCAAGCTCTATATTTTAACTAATAGGCATTGTTTTCATTCATTTTGTACTCCACTTTCGGACCCCATCATGAAATACCATACCATATTATTATATTTTCGCCTGATCAAATTTCTTCAAAATAAAAGAAATAGAAGTAGGAAATATTTAGCTTCAAAAAAACTTTATTATATAGTAACCAAGCTCAATATTATAACTATATGTTAATAAAAAAGATACAAACAAGTCGACAACAATTCCCGTATTAATTACCCTGATCAAGCTGTACATTAGATGTGGAGAGAGCTAGCTGGTGCCACATATTTTGAGCCTCTCAATATATCAATTGCTGGAGATTTATTAGATAAACAAGGACAATTAACACTTTCTCGTGTAACGAACGTTTCATATATATTATATTATATTATATTATATTATTTCGATAGATATTTATCATCATTTTTATTATACAGATAGCTTATTATTTAATTTTTTTTATTAATCTATACGTGATACTATTATTTTCATTTAAAACAGTAATGTTGTTTATAATTGTTTTCTTATTTATTAACTGGAAACTGCTTCACTCGCCGGATCGATGTTCTTGGATTTACTTTAATGTTATTTGCATTGTACGTATAAGTTTATTTAGTTTTTCGAATCACTTTATCTATGAAATATGTATATGTATATAAAAATGAAAATTATTATTTTTTTAAACCACATTTTATCCCACATTTCGGAACATACTTGCGCGGTAAATATGGTTTTTCCGCATTTTTTTATAATAGATAGATTTTAAACAATTATGGTAAAGACTTTATTGTCTTATTAAATTGTGAAATGTAAGTCTAGCTAAACTTAACCCGGCGTCGATGAGGTCTGGTGTGTCATAGCCGAGACGTTCTTGACGTAATGTTGCACTTTAATCCTCATAGCACTACCTTCAGGTGAACGATAACAGTTTATAAACTTGTGTCAGCACAATATTGAACTTACGCTAACAGTGACGGGAGATACACAAAAGCAAACATAACTAGAGTAGATCTCGTAGTAGGTTTTACAATAAGTTCATGATTAATGGTATATTGGGGAAGTTTTTTGGACGATAATGAACGTCGCTTACAAGAGATGCTTAAAAACTTTAAATTTAACTTTCTCGGAGATTTGAAGAAAATGATAGAGGAAAAGAAGAAAATTTGATAATCTGAATCCGTAGCATTCGATGTGGTGAAATGTTATAAAACAAAGACAGATAATCAAATAATTATTGTTCAATATGTGAAAAGCTAATAAAGCTCAGCTCCTTTTTAGAGTTTGGTAGCCAAATGGCAAAAAACGTAATCCTTATAGATTTGTCATGTCTGTCTGTCAGTCTGTTCGTCCGTATGTCACGCCGACTTTTTTCCGAAATTATAAGAATTGTACTATTGAAACTTAGGGTATCTATGGATAGGTCTTCACAAATCATATTGAAATTTCTAATAGGATTTTTTCTAAACTGAATAGCTTGAGCTGAATAGCGAGAGATACTCCCAAAGTGGTATAATATGTTTTTTTTTTGTATATAATTTTAGATACCTTGCATAAAATAACGATATTCTATTTAATATTGATATTTTATTAACTAATTCTATTAAATAAATGCCTTTATTAGTATATAAATAAATTAAATTAAATAAGCTTCACGCTGTATCCCGCACATGGTAGGGTAGGCAGAGGGAACCGCAGGAACCGTAGGAACCTAGTGTTAAGAACCCGCTTTTTTAGTATATCTTGAATAAAAATGTGATCATAGTATTACAAAATAAAACACAAAAAAATTCATGCACATACGAGTATCATACCCACCTCATAGTTGATACAACAATTTCTCACTTCATTCACGCCGGGTTAAACTTGCACAAATCATCTCTTTGTATAACCTTTACACCTGGTCTGACGTTAAAATTTTTTACTATTTCCAATAATAATTGATTTATGTACATGAATATATATATATATATATATATATATATATATATATATATATATATATATATATATAGATATATATATATATATATATATATATATATATATAGATATATATATATATATATATATATATCTATATATATATATATATATGTATATATATATATATATATCCATTTTCATTCTATCATTACAAATTGTCTAGGACAAATAATGTTTTAGGATATCGTAAACTGTCCCCGAGGCATTGTTTCAAATGTACCCAACTACATTTGTAAACGATCGAAACCTAAACTTTATATCTGGCAGAATTTATGGATGCTTCGAGATTTGTCTTACATTTCTACTCCGAATATGGGAATATGTCTTGAGAACTAATTTATTATAAACTAGCAATATTATATGCAGTAGAGATTTTATCCTTTCTTACATTATATTATTATTATATTAAGTGATTACATGGAAATAATGTACAGCGGGCTAGGTATAAACAATCATTTTCAACGTGACATGATATAGTCCTATAGTCTTCCTTAAAAAAGAGGTTATCCAAAAAAAAAAATCAATTTGATTAAGTTGTTTCTGGTTTAGGTATCATGGTGCAGTTCTGAAACGTCAGTCTTCATTATTGATTGGTGTTTCGAAATCTATTGTTTAAATGAATATTTTATAACATTTTCAATTTATTTTTATAAATACCAGTGCGGGAACATAAAAATAGAATTAATTGAAACAGCCACATTTACAGCCAGACGCTACCTCACAGCGCTACGATGACCTCTAAAAGAGTACTTTAAAGCTTTATATTGCATTTATTGAGATAAGAATTAGTCTATTAAAATATTATCAAGCTAATATTGTACGACTCTCAAAGCTAACTAGATGCGGTGCTTTTAAAAACAACTATATTTCGGTATCTCGATAAAATTGCAATTTCACTGTTTGAGTGAGAATCTATCTACTTAAAATCAAATGTCTTTATAAGAATTTCACTTTGCAAGCTATTTAAATCCTTACAATTATTTAAATAGAGAACAAAGTCCTTTGCATCATTTTAGTATTTATAAAAAATCTTATTAAAACAATTAAGATATGATCGTAATGGAACTCGAACCCGTGTCTCTTGGAAACCGTCCAAGAGCTTTAGATAATTAAGCCATACGTTCATATCGAGCTATGTCGAAATAACTCTTGCAATTGGCTTATTACGATATTTTTGTTCTTTTGTATCATTTTGATAAATGGTGATACGTCACTGTAATTTCTTTTATAATATCATTATCTGTATTTTCAAATCAAAAAGAAAAATGTTTATTTTTTAAAACTAATATAAGCGGTTTTTAAATTTGTGATTAATTTAAATTTAAATTAAATTCATTTAACTTTTCCTCTCAGTTGTTGGTAAAAAAATACAAAAGTAATCTCTTCGAAAAAAAAAAATAGTGAAAGCAATAAAATTGTGTGGAGCATTAGCAGTATTTTTAAATTGTGCCGTCGCTCGTATAATAGCGATGATTACTTTTAACGATGTCGCGGATACGTTTAAGGATCAATTAGGAATATTTAGAGATACAGACTCTATAATATTTAAAACGATCTTTTAGATCTCATAGAATAAAAAATGCATTTCAAAAAAGCAAATGCATGTGATGCACTTCAATAGGAAAATAAGGAACCCCTATAAGATAACTGTGTTGTCCGCCTGTCTGTCTGTCAAAATTATTTTCTCATAATCATACCTCTATATCAAGTTACAATTAATGTTAAATATCTAAATCTATAATGTATTTGAGGCAAAAAAAAATCATTTCAAAATATATAAGCCTTATGCTTAGTTTTATGCATTTTGTCGCGTTTTTAAAAAATATAGGATTTCTAGAATTTTGTCGCGTTTTTTAAAAATATAGGATATCTAGAATTTTGTCGCGTTTTTAAAAAATATAGGATATCTAGAATTCTGAAACAAAGGAAATAAATCGAAAACTGGAATACAAACTATACAATCATCGTTCTTCCCGCTTAAAGTCCTTAGTGAAGTGCCAACTTACATATACTCCCACTATCTGCCACTCACAATTTTCCTAATTGTGTTCCCTCACTTATGATTGTGTCTTCTATTGACCATGTTGAAAAATATGGCCAATATCCTGGTTTAGCTTTCTCATATCACGGTCTAATATATGTATCTTATAAAATTAAACCCCCTAAAGCTAAAACAAGAATCCTTCTGCAACGTAATTTAGGTGGTATGGATGTAAACTGTCTGCGTGAGGACGCGGATGCCCTTGATTATTCAACGTTGAGGACGTTTGTATTGTATCGAAGCTGATGATCAGCTAGCTGTCTTTAACTCGCTCATGTTAAAACTATATGACCATTATGCACCATTGCGTCCTGTGCGAATAAAGCATTTACCCGCTCCATGGCTAACAGACGAAATTAAAAAGCTTCAACACAAAAGAAATATTGCAAAAATGAAATTTAAAGTTAATCCCGATAATACTAACCGGCACAATTATAAAAAAGCTCGTAATCGCTTCAATATGTTGTGTAGAGATAGCCAACGACGCCACATACATAAGACTGTCATTGAAGAAAAAGACTCTTGCAAGTCTGGAATTTTTTAAGATCTTTTGGAGTTGGCAAAACGCAGCAAAATGTTAATCCTAATGATATCAGTTTAAATGAACTTAATAGTCACTTTTCTTCTTCTGGTGTTATTGGTGACACAAGTAAATTCTTCTCTTCTTCTTAATGTCCTATGTCTCCTAGATGGGGCAGAGGGCGTCCACAGATATCCTCCATCGCGATCTGTCTTGAACTTCACGCTTTACCTCGGTCCACGTCATTCCGATGTTCGCTGCTTCTGCCAACACGGTGCGACGCCAGGTTTGACGAGGACGGCCACGCTTTCTTTTCCCTTGGGGATTCCAGTCCAAAGCTTGTTTGGGTATATGGTCGGGACCCCTGCGGAGCGTGTGGCCAATCCATTGCCACCTGCGACGCTTGATCTGGTGGTCGATCGGGCTCTCTTGGCATTTCTCCAACAGTTTTACGTTAGAGATGGTCTCGGGCCAGTAGATACCGAGAATGCGGCGAAGACAGCGGTTGACGGTCCTTTGTAACCTTCCACGTTTCACACCCATAAAGCAGCACGGATTTTACATTGGTCCCAAATATCTTTATCTTGATTCTTCGGGTCAGTTTCCGCGATTGCCAAACGGGTTTCAGCTGCGCGAAGGTAGCTCGGGCTTTGGCGATCCGTGAAGCGATGTCCTCTTCAGTACCCTCAGTCTCTGCCACGACGCTCCCGAGGTAAGTAAATTTGTGGACGCGTTCCACTGCCTCCGTGCCAATCAGCAATGGTGAGTTGTTTTTCACGCCAATTGTTAATCTTTTGTTATCCACTCTAGTTGTTGTATGTTTTTTTTAGTCAATTTGCAGAAACTGATGTTATGATGACCATCCTAGCCATTAACTCCGATGCTGTTGGTGCAGACGGCATAAGTCGTAAAATGATCATTTCTTAATAATATCTAAACAATTTCCTGCGGCGTGGAAAGAGATGCTCAAATTATTCCTTTACCTAAAAAGTCTAATCCTACTGAATACACTGATTACCGTCCTATCTTTATTCTTCCTTTCTTGTCCAAAGTCCTTGAGCGTCTAATCCAAAATCAACTTAATCAGTTCCTTTATCATCATAACCTAATGAATCCTTTGCAATCCGGCTTTCGTCCTGGTCATAGTACGACAACAGCTTTAGTTAAAATTACTGATGAAATTCGTAAAGGCATGGACATGCAACAAGTCACAGTCTTAGTGTTGCTTGACTTCAGCAATGCTTTTAGCTCTGTTGACTTTGATGTCATGCTGGCTACTTTAAGGTCACTTAACATATCTCCTGATGCTATTGACTGATTTCGTGAATACCTGTATGGGCGCCGGCAATGTTTACGGATACCAGATTCGTACTCTGATTGGTGTCAGGTTGTTGTTGGTGTTCCACAGGGTGGCGTGCTATGCCCATTGCTTTTCTCTGTATTTATAAATACAATTTCTGATGCTGTTTCTTCTCTTTACCATCTATATGCAGATGATCTTCAAATCTACAATCAAGCTAAAATATCTGATTTACCCAGTGCCATCGAAAATATTAACAAAAGTTTGGACAGTATATCCTTATAGAGTAAAGCGTTTGGTCTACGTCTTAATTAAAAAACACTCAACTGATTTTAATTGGTAGTGGAAAACTCACTTTGGAGATAGATTTTTCTGCTTTACCTCCAACGCTCCTTAATAATGATATAATACCTTATAGTAAAACTTTAAAAGACCTTGGGATTACACTAGATAATAATATGTCGTGGGATTCACAGGTTAGTGAGCTGAGTAGAAAGATTTTTGCATAATTTGGGTCTCTTAAACGTTTGCGTAATTTTCTTCCTATTCCAACCAAAATTAGCTGTTAGCAAATACTGTCTTTCTACCGATTCTTGATTATGCTGATGTATGCTATCTTGACTTAAGAGATTTATTAAATAAACTTGAGCGCCTTCAAAACTTATGTATCCGATTCATATTTGGTTTACGCAAATTTGATCACATTTCTGACTTTCGTAAGAAACTCAAGTGGCTCCCAATCCGTCTTCGCAGAGATACTCATATACTTCATTTTCTCTACTGCATTCTGTTTAATCCAAATTCCCCTCCCTATCTTAAAGAGCGTTTTATGTTCTTGGGCGGGTCACATTCCCGATCTCTTCGCTCTGATAATAATCTCACATTAAACATTTGGAAACATTTTTTAGCACTGTAATTTCTCCTTTTTGTTATTTATTTATTTTTTCAAGCCATTGCATTTTACTGTTGTATTTATTCATTCATTTATATTTGTATGTATGTATGTATGTAGTATGTATGTATGTATGTATGTATGTTGTATGTATGTATGTGTGTATTTATGTATGTATATAAATAAGTATGTATATTTGTTTATTTGTTATGTTAATTATTCTATCATTATTAGATTATGCACCTTAACCTGTCCTGTATTGCTATTCTCTTTACCCTAAGGTTGCGGCAGAGATTGCTATTGAGCAATAAGCCTTTTGTACATATACTTTTTTATTTTTTATATTTATTTTTTGTATGTTTTCTGGGTGTGTTATATAAAGAGTTATTATTATTATTATTAAACTTATATCAGTAATTATAAGTTAGTTAACTCTTAGAGGATGTCTTGAAATAGGTACAGAACCTTCAGAGCGCAATTTCGTCTCGGACTTGATCGATATTTATTTATTCTACACACACATAAATGTTTTCACATAGTGTTCATCATAACACACATATGTATGGTACCAATTGTACACTATAATACATTATAATAGCGTACTGTACATATGTGATAGAGGAATAAATAAAATAAATAAAAAGTCTTGTAAGCGTGGCCATTAGAGTAAGATCAATTGACAATATAATAGTACTGCGCGTTCGATGAAAAAGAAAAAAATGCATTTAACCGTTACAAAATCACTTTGACTGACGATTATTTTCATTTCAATGCCTTTTAGCAAAATTATATGAATATACCGATGTTCATACAAAATGTTTTATAATACATGCCTATATAACGATTAAAGTAAGTAGAAAATTTGTATTTATCTTGAAAACTGAGCTTCTTATCTATTCTTATATAATATTATTAGCTTCCTTTGCTAAGTTAACTAAGTATGCGTATATACTTTTTTTCACTTTCCCATTGTATCCTGAAACCCGTCATGATAAATATTAAGACTCTCCATTGCCCACTTTCCGCCCAATTTTCTAGTTATTACATGTTGAGTGGCTATGATAAAATAAGTACAAAAACAACAAATTAATAAGTACAAAGCTTAAGTAAATATTAAATAATTAAATATTACCATAGTAATAATGCAAGGCGGTCGTATTTTTTCATTACCTGAATATCGTACTACACGTTTGCACTTTTGGCTAGGACATAATTTAATTTAGTAATTGTACTCAATATAACTAATTATTTTCTTAAGAAAAGTAAATTGTATATAAAATATTTTATACATTAAATACTGTCATCATATATATATATATATATATATATATATATATATATATATATATATATATATATATATATATATATATATATATATATAACGAAACATACGTGTACTTTATTTAAGTATATCCTCACTGATTTTGTGACTCTGTATAAACTTTTATATGTAATATAAAAAAAAACTTTTACTTAGCTGAACCTATATTGCCACCCCTTGTGGTGCCTGCTTAAATGAAATGTATAATTTTATTTACGCTTATGAATAAAAAATGAGCAAACGACGCACAGGCTTTGTTTACATAAGTTAATAACATTATTTTTTGTTTTAAATTAAAAACAAGCGTTAAAATTATTCAAACAAAATTTTGGATTGGGTTTATTTTTTTAACAAAATGTCAATTTCACAGAGCTTTTATGTCTTTATACATTGACCTATTGAATTTTACTTTTAGGTACATACATATTATGTAGACGCATAGATTATGATTACAAAAATACTTTTCAAGTCTTAGATTATAATATTTATACATACTAAGGTAAATTTTCATATATTTTTCATTAATGCATTCATATCTTTTGATTTTCATTTTTTTTCATTAATCAATTCATATCTTTTGAATTAGGAGTTTAAATTTTTTGTACTCCAAAGGTCTACCAACCTGAATAATTGATATTATTTTTAGCTCAATATCTTCACACGATTTTGAGAAAATGGCCTTGACAGACGGACTGATAGACAGACAGACTGACAGATATACGGACAACAAAGTGATCCTAAAACAACAAAGTGAGCCCTAAAATGGACTTACAAATTTTATATTCATTTTAAAATCAGAAATATGCTCATTCATTGACTGTTAAAAGTTACAAAGTTCGCCGTATCAGCTACTATATATAGTATAAGAATAGAGAATGGACAGGACAAATTAAAAAAAATATTGGGTCAGTTTATATTGGTTACAGATCTTACTTCAGTCACACAACAATAACTTGAAATAAAAGAATTTTAGCAATAAACTTAAGAGTATGGCGATGATTTCTTAAAATCTCCGTACTAACAAAAAAAATGTATAAGAAATAAAAGAGTACAAGAATTTCGATGTAGCTTGACAAGTACGTGTGGCTTAGTGGTCAGAACGCTTGGCTTCCAAGAGGCGGTTCAAACTACACAACAGTAAAATAAAATAAATTCCTTTTATGATTCTGATAAATGATAATTTTTTTTATGGGATATACTTTGTTATAGCACATCGGTACACAAGTTTCAAGGTTGTGTAAAAAAAATACTTATTGAGAATTGTGTGGAAAAGAGGTTTCTCCACGATATACACCAATATTTTATACAGTGATTTATATAAAAAATATTCACTAAAAGGAATCATTAACGAAATGATTGGGAAGATCGTTTGGTTTCATTCGAACCGGTACATTTCAATTTTAATAACTTTCCATTTAGCCTCAAGTTGTTTATCATTAAAAGTAACACTGGAAAATGTTGGCCGGATTGTTATTATAACTACGTGAGAGATATTTTTATCGTAGTAAAAAAGAGTGATTACAAATAGAATGTATTGTATTGTGTATTATGTAAGTTTCACATTTCTATAGTATTTCTTTTAGAAATTGAATAAAATGTTTTTTTTTTATTTTTAAACGTTTTTATTTAACTTGCCATGTATGTATGTAGTGTATGTAAGTAGGTCCATGGTCCAACCATCAAGGGATTGAGCTGTCATTTTGTATACACGTTTAGTTTTGAAGACAATGCACGATTAGGTGTGACGTCATTCTAAATCCAATATGGCGGCTCATCCAAGATGGCGGAATAGTTATTTTTAATGCAGTTCTACAATATGGGTATCAAATGACCGTCGCTGGATCGTTACTTAAGGACAACGTATAAAAATTTAATATAGATTTTAAATTTAAATCGGCCAACTCAAGATTCATTGTTAAGACATTTATATCCCAAGATATCAAGAAAGCAACAGAACTCTGTCAAACTGATTAGCTATATAATAGACGCTATTGCTTCACACCTCGCGACTATATTTAATAATTCTATAGAGTATAGTGTGTTTCCTGACCTAATGAAATAGGTGATAATAAAGGCTTGTCGCGCTTGGTTTACTTGTGTAAACAAACTAGTATCAATTTAATTATGTAAAATTTGCTAAGTTAACATTTTTTTTTATTTCAATTTAATTAAGTATTGATAGTTACTTCAATTTTTTTTATTTCAATTTAATTAGGTATTGTGTGTAATGAGGTTATTCGTTGATAGTTAAAATTTAAAGGAACATTTTATTTTCTTCTCTTTAGAGCGTTCTTTGTTTTTAATTTTTTTTAGATCACAGCCACGGTGTTTGATTCCAGTTATATGACACCGTGTTAAACGAATAATTTCTATATATATATTTAATTGGATCTTATCTCATAAAAACACAAAATAATAATTCCGTTAACATTATCGCCTTCAATATATATACAGACTTATAAATAAAGCTGTTAAGAATAATATATATATATATATATATATATATATATATATATATATATATATATATATATATATATATATATATATATATATATATATATATATATATATATATATATATATATATATATATATATATATATATATATATATATATATATATATATATATATATATATATATATATATATATATATATATATATATATATATATATATATATATAAATAAAAACAATAGTATTACCCTAAAACAGTAAACAAGTAACATGTGACCGTCGTGAATGAGAAATAGTAATAATAAATAAGTATAGCTTATTGAATAAGCAAGTGTTAAACTACTTGGATATGACGTGTAATTCTATATATCAAAAGCTATTGGTAATACCCAATACAATAATCTTTATATTAATACGTGAAGCAAAAACTTTTGACCCCAGTACAATTGCGCGGGTAGTACAGACTTATAGTTTATGTGTAGGAGAAGGGCAGAACGCTAATATTTTTCAATAATAATGCTTACAAAGTACATTGCATCAATTAATAAAACATTACACACACTACCATATGTTTAACAATAAAACTTTTGTATAAAGTAACTTATACGTTACTATGGCAACACGTATTTCACGAGTCAACGGATACACTGGTATAATTGTTCTGTTCTGTACTGCAGTAATGGCGTTTCGAGCGTGCCAGTTGAGCACAATTCACTTCGCCAATGTCACGTTGTATGGAGAATACACGAAGGAGAATATACGTTGAAAAGATAACTAACTTTACATAATAATACAATGCATGTAAAAAAAGAGATCCAATAAAAATTCTTCCTTCACCTACAACAAACTAAACACATACTAATTACAATATATACACACAATAAATAAATTTGATAAATTTGACAAAATAGTGGTTTAGATTTTTTAAGTAAAACTTGGCGAAATTTCACACTTTACTTTTTCGTACTGGAGTGGATAAATGAAATTATTTATTCTATAATCATTCCTTCGGTATGTCATCGAATGTCTACAATCATGATATTTACTGTCATTACATTTTGCAAAAAATAATTTTTTTTTTACAAAATTTTCACATAGAAATATAAATAGATAGAAATATAAATTTGATTATTATGAAATTATTGTACATTTTTTTAAAGAATTTTACTGTTTAAAACAGGTAAAATATGAATGTAGGAAATAAAAACAACTTAAAAGTCTGTAAAGTCACTTAAAAATAAACACGAGCACGTGGTCGGCGGAACTCAACGCCGTATTTTCCCTTAAAAGTGCGGAGAATGGAACGATTTATTCCTTCGGTAGGGAATCGACAACCATAACCATAACCATAACCATAACCTTTACCTCTCTCACAATTTGTGGTGATCTTGAATTTTAGTTTAAAAATATATAGAAAAATCTTCATCATACCTTGATTAAACATTTGTTTCTTATACAGAATATTGTGATTGTCTTAACAAATCATCAAATTATATAACAAAAGAAATAAAAAGATTTAAAAAAATTTCACTCATTATTTCGACGTACGGACGGGAACAAAGACAGTTTTTAATAAGGCCTCATTAGAGGAAGCCGGCATCCAGCTGGCGAGGCGTTTGATTATAACTGCTATTGGATTGAAAATTTCAAAAGGTAGCCTTAAAATATTATGAACACTTAGAAAAACACTATAAGATTTCGTTTCATTTGTTTTTATTGTATATTTATATCCTTGATATTTTTCCGAAGGAAGTATTTAAATTTTAGTTATCTAAGTCTATTTTGATATAAGGGTAATTTAAACTACTAGTACTTGCCAATTCCGCAAGGTATGAACTATGAATAAGTCGCTTTAACTGACATCAAATGATAAGTAGCGTTTCTGACCACAGCTAAGGGAATCTAGGGAATCTAGGGAACCTAGGGCTAAAGCACTATTCCCCATGTGCTTAATTTTCGAGACACTGTGGGTTAAGTGACAGTTCTCAACACCGCGGTTTATTTCTTACTGGAGGTACACAATATTTTTGTTTTAAATTTGTTTCTTAGCAAGTGATTTCAGGACGTGATTTCAGGATCTAAACTAAATCGAAACTAGTCGTTTCCATATGAGGCTGTGCTGCAAGCAAATGTGAAATGTAACTCTTGCTTTCATTATACGTAATTACCAGCGCTGGAAATATATAGTGCAGTGTAATTAAATAAATTTGTACTTATTTACTTAAGAGGTACATATGAAGTAAAATCATAGAGATAAAGAAATTAAGATATTATTTTTATGCAGAGTTACCTAACGTAGAAATAGCTATATTTCCTTTGAATCAAGCCTTATATTAAATACTAGTGACCCACCTACGGCTTCGTCCGCTTGAACTGCACGATCAATTATTTAGCAAGGTATGAGAGGAATATTGTAGATATTGATACGTTCTATAATACTACAGAACATTTTTTGTTTTACCGTTAATAGTTTTCTAAGCTCACGCGGTGAGAGATTTTTTATGATTAATTTATTCACACCTTCGGTAATATTATTGCGTTTTTATTAGGAATCACTATTCTTTTTGAAAATGTAATGTATATAGGCTATGTCACTCAGTGATACTCAGCTTTCTAATGATGAAGGTCTTTTTGAAATTAGTATACTAGTTTAGCTAATTATAAGGGTTGGTGGAAGTTAAAATTGACAGACAAATATCTTTTTCTACACTTCTTTTTCTAATATTGGTAACACTAGCGTATCGATTGACAATATAGCGCGATATTCATATATAATACGTTATTACGGTTACAGTTGTGCTTGTTTCTTTGCACAGTTGATTATTTTTGTTATTTCAAAATATTTTTAAGTAAAACAGCCAATATTTCTCGGCTTTAACTTAACAGATTCCGTTTTTTGTTATTTAATCTTCGTTTTTAATTAGTAATTAGTCTAAGGCACCA
Source organism: Dione juno (assembly GCA_037127375.1). Lineage (NCBI taxonomy): Eukaryota > Metazoa > Arthropoda > Insecta > Lepidoptera > Nymphalidae > Dione > Dione juno. Next base: position 2,888,499 of record JAXRJS010000038.1, on the reverse strand, counting down.
GTCAATTTTACCAAACATGCACCTGGTGCCCCATTCCTTCGCCCATGATCATGATTACATCATTTTCTTATAATTATAGTATAATATAGCTTATAATTATAGCTTATATACTAAATAGACTAAGCTTCTAGCTTGTACTTATAGCATATAAATCTCTCATTCTCTCTCTCTCTCTACTCCCGCTCGGAAACGCTGTAAAGACCGTTCGCGGTTAACAGCAAAATAGTACCTTCGAAAAAAACTCTCTCTAGTGAAAGTTGCGAGGACAAGGTAATAATGACGTTATATGAAGACGTAGTCTTAAGTTATTTAAAAGCTGTTTTATCAAGATATTACTTAATTCATTAGAAATATATAAAAATGTTTTTTGGTTCATATTACAAAAAAATATTTACGATAAAATGCTAAAGTATTTTAAGTTGGTTATAGTCTACTCAAGTTTTACTTTGACATGTAGCATTTTTAAAAAAGCAAGACTTTAAAACAGTCTCATAATATTTATAGCGATCACAAATCTAGCACATTTATTTTGGATTTCGGGTTGAATTTTAAATAAAAAATAAGGGATAAGACTTGTTTAATTGCGTCTATTTATTAGCAGTAATTCCGTTAATTTGTTTGTGGTTCACAGTAAACGCTTTACGACGAGTAAATGCGATTACGCCATGAGGTTAACGATACCCCCGGTATCGAATACAATTCCTATTTATGTTTATATCTGACCGACCCACTTTGAATTGACGAATGCTAATCTCTAGCGATAAAAACACTAGTGGTTTTTTAAGAAATGTATTAATAGGCCTTTTTTATTTCTTCCTGGTGCCTTTTATACAAGCTGTATGCTTGCTAATTTTTTATATGAACTATAAAACGTAAAATTCATTTAAATTTCTGTCTCCGTAGGATATTCAGGAAATGTTTTGCTAGCGCTTCAAGGAAGCTTCATATTAAATATCAGTTTTCTACGCTCACTGGTTCTGACTGTGCGTTATTTGTTAGTCACTCAGTAAGGTATGCTGTAACTTAGTAATTTTGTATTATAAAGTAGTAAATTCTGTTATTTGTATAGGAGAAATATAAAAAAATACTAGATCAATTATGATAAATGGTATACATAAATTTTTTGTGCAAATTATTACCATACAAGAATTAGTCTTCGTTAAGTCATTACATATCCATACACATATTTAAATCAGATATTAAAAAATTGTAGTACAAACATATTGTGAATTATATCATAGCATTTTTTCAATTTGATTTATTATATTAGATTATAATTTAATAAGTCACCACACACCAGTAAAGTTTCTCAAAATGTTTATAAATTAACTAATTTTATAATTTATTGAATAAAAATAATTTCTACAAAAATGTTACTAAAAATAATTGTAATAATAATAATTTACAGTTAGTATCATATATAAAGATGATAAACAACATATAACACTATGTGTATGTTTATTGTCCGATATAACTACGAACATAGCTACAAAAATAAAAAAAAATGCATGTTGTAAAAGCGAAATAATTTACTATCTAAACGAAGCCCGATTCAGATTTTACATTCTAGAAAAATATTTCAGCTTTTTACACAGTTCCCGAATAATGTACGATATGGGAGAATCGAAAATTATAGTTCTTTGTGATTGTCGAATTTACGAGTGAAAATAAAATTTTCTTCTATTTTAGAAAAGCTCGTGTAAAAATTTCTACTCACAGAATTCGATTGTATGTAAAAGAAAATGGCTAACAAATGAAAAAAAATACCAGTTTTTTAGTGAGCTCATGTCATCTACCTACTACATTTATACAGCTTTAGCAATTGATACCACTCCATTCCCCACTTTCCGCCAAACGAGGCATTGCGTGTTGAGTTGCGGAACTCAACGCCACGGTTTATCTTGTTGCCAGAGCGAAGAAAATTAAAATAATTCATTCTCCCCGAATGGGAATCCAACCCATAAACCGCCGCGTTTTCTAGCAGACGCTGTGCCTCTGCGCCACGACGATCCTATGATATTCAATATAAAAAAAAAAACAGATACATCATCAGACCTCAAATAATACAGAAAATATTAAGATTTTAATATCGAAAATAATAATAACCAATTTCACTACTAATTGGATACGAATATTACCAAGAAAAAAATAATTTGTGCGTGCTTTTATATCTCACATAATTCTTTACACAACCAGTATAATGTTTTTGTGTAAAAATATTCAATCAAATTCAAAAAATCAAAATCTGTGCCTGACAGTTTTTTTTCTTCAGATTTCTGAAACTGAAATATTCGCGTTTTTACAGTGCGCGAGTTCCAAAATGATGACCATATTCTTGCATTTGCAGCAAAAATGTTCGGGTTAAGTAAAAAGTTATATTATTTATTACCTCCTAATACTTTACTTCAAGCTCTATCGCTTAAGTAAACTTTCAAAATTATATTGAACACCATGCAGCTTATAACTGAAATAATTTTGATTTAGCAAAGTGCATTGTTAATAATAATCGGTGAAAAACGTTATTTTAAATTAAATCTAAAATACTATGGTCTGATTTTACCATTGGAAGTGATGAAATGTGTGCATTTCGAAGTAGTGGCTGAAAATAAAAAAATCTAGTGACATTCACAAGACTTGCTTGAATCTAACGAGGAAGCTTCAACTGATGTCGACTTGGAGGAATATTAAATCTACAGTCAATTGAAAAAAGATCATGAAGTACCGAAAAAGAAAAACTTAAGTGAAGGTTTCCGGTGGCAAGTGAGCTGTATGATCTCCATGACAACTGACCCGTCAATGAAACTAAGTCTTATTTTAGTAATTCTAATTCATAATGGCACAACTGAATATCAATTAGATTTATCTGAATATCAAAGACCTTTCAATATCAATAAAAATAAACAATTATTCAAACTGTTATCTAAACTTGATAATACAATAATTTTATTAATAATTGTATTGATATCAAAACTATTATAAGCTACAGTAATCAAAAAAATTAAAACATCAGGCCACATATTTTGTCATCAAAAGTCTTCCTTAATCAATATGTTATGCATATAGAACAATTTTATATTATACATACGTAAGTATCTAAGTTCAAAATCTTAGGATTATAGTCCAAAATTGGGAGCAAGTTTCAAAAGCCATCAACATCCACCGTGATAAGGGTGTAATAAAGCAATTTCCTAACTGTAATCAACCTTCAAAATCACTGTTTCCGTTACTCCTGAATTGCTTTAAGACAAACACTAATTTATATACGAGTAATATGCAAGTAGTGAAAATGTAAAAAAAATATGAAATTTGTCTGCGTCAATAGTAATTAACAGAATTATATTATTTTTACATTAAGGCTAAGTCTTTTTGATTTAAATAACTTAACTATTTAGTTAGTTACTTGATTTATTTAAATATAAATTTTATAATTTTATAATTTTAAATTTCGTAGCTACTCATTATTCGGTATCAAAGAAAACTGAACAAGTATTTCTAGAGCCTGTTTTATTTATTACAATCAAAACAAATACAGTCAGTACAGTAAATCACTGTTCGAAAGCTCAAGCGAGAGAACTATTTTATAATTTTTGTTTTCGAAAGGCTATACTGCTGTTGACCGAGAATGGCCCTTACAGCGTCATCGGGCGAGCGCGAGTACCACGAGCGTACACGTATTTATAAATAACAATTCTTACAATAAGAAAATTATTAAATTTTAAAATTAAGTAATAATAATTAATAAGGTATTTTAATTGAAAAATTATAATCTATATACATATATATATATATATATATATATATATATATATATATATATATATATATATATATATATATATATATATATATATATATATATATATATATATATATATCCTACAATAGTAGAGACTATTTATATATAATCAAGAAGGTTTTCTACTATGAATTATTCTAGATCCTTATTGACTATTATGATTTTCAACCACACTTTTGTTCGTGACCCCACGGATAGCACACACTAAACTTAATGTGGAAAGGGACAGGATTTGAGTGGCCCATTACTTCCTCTTATGGGATATTTCCAGCAAACCTTTGAACATACATGGGCCTTATGATAGGCAATTTATTCATATTATATAGTCAATGATAAAAAATCTATTTCCTTGTGGAATTAACTATTATACTTTCTATTATACTTTCTATCATATTGTCTTCATTCGCTTTTTCTCTTACGTTTAATATTGATTTTCTTGGATATAAAATTAATTTTAATAATGTAAAGGGCAAAAATTTTGTTACACGCGTTCAATAACTGCTGGTTCAAATCGGAAAAATATTTGTCTTGAATGACATGATAAAAAATTTAATCAAAAATTTTATTGCTTAATAGAATTAAATTATTTATATACGAAACTTGACTATGAGTGGACAAATGAGAATTAGCTAGAACTAGAATTTAACCTAAGCCAAGTTAAAAAAGAACTAATGCCGGCTGTAACTGTAAGTGTGATTTCTTTGTTACTTTTTATAAATAACATACAAACAAATCAATTGCAAAAACTTAAGCATGTGTACTTTTCTCAGAAGTTAAAACAAGAAATAAAAAAAAAATATATTATACATTTAAAACATGTATAGGTATGGTAGGTATAGGCATTAGTCCAAAGGCTCCTAGAAAAACGTTGACAAAAATCTTTTTTTCGAATTTACAAACGAAAATGGAATTTTATGATTAGCAATTCGATTTTATGAAACCAATCGTTGGTATAATGAATGATTCGCGGTATTAAAAGACCTAGTTATGTCAGCCCAAAGCATTAGAACAGTAAAGGTAAATTATTAAATTAATAAACTTAGTCAGCATTACAGGAATGCTATATGATTCGTCCCATGCTGTGAAACTTAAATTATGTTAACATTTTTATATTTTTTATTATTCAAGTGACCAGAGCATGAGCTTCTGCTCGAACAGTTCATAGACATAAGTATATAGTTTGTTTTATTATTTTTATTTTTTTATTAATATAATTAAATTTAATTTGTATCTTTTTAAAAAGCCCACCCACGCTCTCGCAAATGATCTACCTCGACCTGTCTAACTATATCAAAAAGTAATTTCTAGAACTTATATTAAAATCAGTATTTACAGAATAATTTTAAATTTGTTTGTAATTTAAAGTAGTTTTAAAATACAATTAGGACTTTTGAAAATTTAAATTATAAGATTTCTAATATAAAAACCAAATAATATGGCAGACTTTAATCATTTTAGCTTATTATATTTAATTCAAATTATTATTGACAGTCTGATCTCGTCTAGATTTTTATAACGTTGTAACGCAAATATTTATTCAATACTTACATTTTACTGTCTTGCTTTCAGATAATTATTTTGATATACAAAACCCTAGACAGAACACCTACTCTCAAAAGTCACAGTTTTCACTATTTGATTACATTTATCTTGCATTATATAAGACATGAAAAATTTTATATTTACAAATTATATTATGATTATAGGCTTTGGAGGCCGGTTTCATACATAGATGGTGTTAGTAGATACATTTGAAGTTAAAATTGTAAAATTTTTGTTCAAAATAATAATAAAATGCCTAGGAAAGATATATTTAAAATTGTGATGAAAGCATTACATTATATATATATATACATACATAATATCCAGTAGAAAAAAAATATCTTTAAAAATCTATTTATTACTTTAAAAAATATACCTACATAAGTAATATAAAAGTATATAACACTAAATTATTAGTATAAATAGTATATAACACTAAAATATTATAAAACTTATTTATGTAACAAAAACGTAAAGATTACATATATTTTTGTATTTGTGTTGAGTGGAAAATTATTTTACAACATTTTTATTTTTATGAATTGCCAAGATGTTCGTCTTTGATCATATCAGCTCCCATTTCACCTATCATAACTGTTGGGGCATGGGTATTTCCACTTGTCAGACTTGGCATAATACTGGCGTCTATAACACGAAGCTTTCTGACACCATGAACTTTTAAGAAGTTATCTACTACTGCAGTTTCAGGATTCGGACCCATTTTGCATGTACCTACTGGGTGGTATATGGTAACACCGACGTTTCTAAAGAAACATATCCAATAATCATCGCTTTGAAATTCAAAGTTATTACACTGGCATATGTTTACTCTGTGTACAAATGCATTGATGGATTTGAAGTAAGGTGAATTCACAATGTTTGCTAACAATTTGATCCCATCTGCTGTTGCTTGCACGTCTCTTTCATCTTCAAAATAATTATACTTAATTACAGGCTTGTCATAAGGATTTTGTGATCTTAAATATACTTCTCCCCTGGAGAATGGATGTAGAAGATGAAACGCAAAAAGATATAGAGCTTTTTGTGTGTTATGTTCCATATAAGAATGTAAAATTTCATCTTTATAGTCTGGAAAATTTGGTTTATAAGTTGTTGAATTTGGGAAAATTATAGTAAGATGATTTTGGAATTCAGGATATGACATATTATTTGTTCGGGAATAAAATGCACTCACGCCACTATTACCGTTGTGTGCAAGCAAGCCGCTTTTATTATACATATATTTTATAATTTCAAATTCTAAAGCGTTTTGATTTTGAATACCAGGTTCATCCCCATAAATAGGAATTGGAATATAACTATGATCTTGTAAATTTTTGCCCACACTCTTTAAATTAATTTTGCAGCAAATGTTGTTAGACAGTAAATGCTCTTGGGGTCCTATACCAGACAACATCAATAACTGCGGGGAGTTAATAACTCCACCACTTAAAATAACTTCTTTATTCGCATAAAATGTTTTATTTTCTCCATTAATGTTTACTTCAACTCCATTAGCTTCATTGTACTCATTAATAAGAATTTTTGTTACAAAAGCTCCAGTTACTATTTTTAAATTATTTCTTTGCTTAACAGGTTCTATATAAGATTCATATACACTATGTCTTTTGCCATTACAAGCATTAACTCTCATTGTTCCGGATATACCATATCCTTCAAATTTTGCTGAGTTCATGTCTTTGACTTTTTTAAAACCAATATATTCCCAAGAATCTACAACTTTCTCGATAACATCGCTATAAGTACTATTAAATGTATTTATGACTAACAATCCATTACGTCCATAAAAGTTTTGTATGTTTGGATCTTGTAATAAATTAGTGTCTTGAAAACTTTCACTTTTTTTGAAGTATTGATTAACAATTTCTGGAGTCCAATTAGGATTCCCCTCGTCTTCCCAAGATTTAAAGTCAGCATCTCTACCTTTAACGTATTGCATTGCATTTATGGAACTACTTCCACCTAACATTTTTCCTCGCGGCCATCTTACTGATCCAATTTTTAGTGCTTGATGGTTTATACCATCATTTTCAGTTACATACTGCCAATCGTAATCACTTTTATAAAGTGTAGTATCCAAATTAGGTATCTACAAAAAAATATTTTTTCTAACTATGAACCGGCAAACTTAACATTATATATTTGGTAGTATAAGAAATGAAAATAAAACATTAGTGAATATGATTATGTCGATATATGTTACGTACCACAGATTCTATGGGTGGATTGTAGCCTGCTTCCAGTAGCAACACTTTCCAATCATTAATTTCACTGAGACGATTGGCAACTACACCTCCAGCTGAACCTCCACCCACAACTATAAAATCGTACGTTTCAAAATCTGAAATGATTAAATTTATAGAGTTATATGAAACAAATAATTTTATATTATTATAATATTTTATTATACACGAGTAAGAACATTTACACGCGAATAGAGAAAGAATTCAAGCTTATTTACATGCTTTGAAAACAACATTACTACAACACAAAAAAAAATCAAAATATATTTTGTTATATATTTTTCTTTATTCTTGGCTAAATTTCTCCTTTATAAGTTACTAAACAATTAAATTACTTGTAAATTATAATATTTTTTTGATATCTTACTTCCTGTATAATCACTAGGTGACTCCAATACAAAGCACTGGGATGCAAGTAAAAAATTAATTGCTGACTCAAATAGCTGTGAGGCTGCACCTGTAGTCGTCGAACAATCTTTTGTGCCATTGCTAACGGGAGAAAAATGAAATAAGTACCCTTAATTATTATCATATCATATATGTCAAAAGAAAACTAATAATTTAAATTATAGTCCTATTTATAGTTGTACTAATATTATAAATGTAAAAGTTTATATGTTTGTTTCACGCAACTATTACTGAACGGATTTAGATGAAAAAAATCAGTAATAAAGCTTATACATCAGAATAGCATATAGGCTACAATACAAGTAAGTGAAACTGCATGCGGTTTGCTAGTTTAATTTTAATTTGACTTAACTTTTCCGTAAAAAATATGTATTTTCGAGTTAATATTGTCGTGGCCATAAGTAATAAGATGTAGTTATGTCCACAAATATTTCAGTAGATAGATAATATATAGTTGTATTATTAGTGTTCCGATTGCGTTCATATATTATACCTTCTTATTAATTACAATAAAAAACGTACGGATAGTGGGAAAAAATAGGCTTAAATTATGTACTAAGCTTAAAGTCAAAATGCTATAAGCGTAAAAATGTCACACAGTATAATCCATCACGAAAATAAGTAAAGAACTGTTGTTTTTATCAAAGTAAAATTAGTCAATTTAGCGAAATAAAATAATTTTTGACACAAACTTGGGCACTTACAATAACATTTTGAAGTACAGCTTTTACCGATAAGGCATCAGCAACTGAAAATGAATAGCTGACGTACACCATTTAAGCACATTTTTAACCCGTCAGAAGACACGCCCCTACAACTCACACGAGTAAACGCGCGTGAGCAAAATACTTACGATATGTGTGTATATATATATATATATATATATATATATATATATATATATATATATATATATATATATATATATATATATATATATATATATATATATATATATATATATATATATATATATATATATATATATATATATATATTATATATATATATATATATATATATATATATATATATATATATATATATATATATATTGTGTTACTAAGTAACTGACAGAATGCACCACCGAATACTAATAATTGAAAATTGGCATGTGGTGTCGGGACTCATGAGTGTACACTAAGAGAGCTTTCCTCAAAATTCCAATGGGTATGAGAATTAACGTGATTTTAATTAAAAAAATACTGTCATGTTGATAACTAGTGGACGCCCGCAACTTCGTCGGCGTGGACTTTATGATCCATGCCACCCTTTCTTCTATCCTTTTGAAAGCTATCCTTTTACATTGAGATTCATGAGATTGTATTAAAAATGTAATATTTTAACATGACAGCGCAAAACATCTTATTATTTTGTAAACATATTAAATTTACAAACACAATTTTACTGTTTTATATAGTTTTAACGATCAGAAGGGAATTTCAGTAATTAAAATAAACAAAAAGAATTAACATGAATATAATTACAAAATAAATAACACTTCAAAATTAAATGAATCTTACTAAGTGAAACGTTGCGTCCGAACGCCACGCGCATAGTGAAAGCGATTGGTCAACACCCATTTTTTAAAAGGCGTACTAGGTCCCCGTTTGGTGGAAACTGGATTCGGTAAGAATCGTATGGTGTAATCGTGTGGTTTTTAATTAGCCATAAGAATATTGATATTTATATAAAAGGTTTAAAAACTGCATGAAGCATGCATTGAACGCATACATATAGTTACTATTGGTAAAGTAATCTAAAAATAGTACATGAGATAACATTAAACCTAACGAATTCTAATCCGAATTAAACATTTCATTATTCCTTTATTAAAAAAGAAGGCAAGCTTATAAAAAAATACATGAAATCAATTACTTAAACCGATACATTTAAGTTTTGAAATTGTGATCAGGATAACAGTTATCGCTCTATTTCATGTTGCGTTCTATAAAATAACACACCTTCATTAAATAGGTAAAAATAATGTTAAATTTAATATAAAATCGGCATAAGACTTTCGACGTGTCCAAACCACCTGAGCACGTTTTTATTCATACTCACTGTGACATCTTGATTCGGTCAGATAAATTTGCATTTCTACAGCATTCATCCTTCATTCATTCTTCTGCAATACTCGCGTTTCGCTGCCGTATAACAGCGACTGTACTGCTTAGTAATTAATTTAAACGAAAATTGTCAATATTGTCGAATTAATTACTTAATTAATTTTTATTTAATTTGACTAGTTTTTAAAGGAAATAAATATATAATGAATATTATTTTAAGCATTGGCAACGTTAAAAAATATAAGCGGGGTGCAAAATTGTCGTAAAAACTAAAAAAAACCATATTAAACTGCCTCTCGTGAAAGAAGCACTTGGTAAATCTACTGGTCAAATTTAACTTGAACATTGACTTCAAGTTAAATTTAACCAGTAGATTTAACAAGCGTCTTAAAAATTCTTTATCTGTGTAAACTAAAATATAGTTAGTCAATATTGCTTACTACCTACTTTTATTGATTACGATGATGTTTGCTGTTTGAATATGAATAAAGATATTATAACCAAGCTTGAACGGATACTCAACACCTGCATACGCTTAATATATAACCTTCACAGTAGTGTCTTCCACATGATAAGGTTGGTTTGCGAGCTTTTTTTTTCTATTGTGTGCATTAGTTTATAAATAAATAAATAAATCAAAATAATAAATAGGAATCGAACACTCAACCATCGCGTTTCACAATGGTTAACGTGTTTCTCTAGACTGTTTACTAGATCCAATTTCAGGGTCACTTTACCTTGAAGTGATATAATATTATATGATGGACTCCTTCTGTTTACAATTTGCGAGAGTTTGTACGTAGAATTGTATTGAATTCACACAAAAAAATTATAACCATATTAATATGCAAAAAATATAACATTTTATAAAATTTAATTTACATATTGAAATATAAGTTTATTATAAAGCGATGTTGAACCAACTGTGAAAACAAAATTCAATCGTTTTATAACGTTGTGTGTGTACGGTCATTTATTCTACGTGAATAATGTTTCTTTACCTGTTGTTAAGTAGATTTTAACTGACTGAACAGGACAAAGCAAAAAACGTCACGTGATTGATATGCAGGGCTATTGCAGAGCATCTGCATAATTAAAATTGTCCTTAAACATAAAACCTGTAAAACTTTGAACACGCGCCTCACGGAAACCATCCAAGCACTCTGACTACTAAGCCATGCGTTCCTCATCACGATGTGTCGTCATCGCTATCCTTAGTGTGGATTAACACTTTATAAATCAATAAAAAATTGTCCTTTCACTAGATATAATCTAGATCTTTTGTTACATAGAACTCTAGTTTTTATTATTTTCCATTTTCAAAACGTAGCCACACTGTACAAGGAGAATATTTTAAGTATAAAAATGACATCAATGGGAATCCAATACAAAATTGTCGCGTGGTAAATAGGTTCTTGTCAACTTCACTACCATGGCGACTTCGTGTTGTATTAAGAGATGTGTAATCATTTACTAATTTTATTTCGTAATATTTTATTAAAGCCTTCTCGATTTTGTATACAGTTTTGTTGAATATGGTGGTACAATAGTTCTTTCAATATCTTCCATTATGTGATTATATCCTTTCACACTAGTTCTGTTATTGTTACATTTATCCTTTACTATGACTTTCATAACAATAAGTATTATTATTGAATCAGATATATTAGTTTATCAGATTGTGATTTGTTTTTTAATTTAATTAAAATATATTTGCATTAATAGCTATTTGCAAACCATAATAAGTTCAATTCTTTGATAATGGCGTCCTAGCCGTGCCAGTTGGTCTCATATTATTTATCCAATGTCACTCACTTTATACTAAAATACGTTTTTTTTCTGAGACAAGCCTGCATTACTTTTTTCTGATAAAATCAATACAATTGGTTCAAATGTACAATCTAAATTTATAGCCTATATATAAATTAAATTTACAGAAAATGTATATTATTAGTATAAGGTAATTGTAAAAATTACATAAGATTTTAATGACTGGCCTATAATCGAAATACCAATATTTTCAAGAACGCGTTTCACTGGCTATGGATGAAGTTTCAAATAGTTCTGTGTAGTCGGTTCCTCGTGTCGTGTTCGTGGTCAGCTTTAGGGTTGTACTTGGAGCAGATGATCTGCCCTCACTGATCTCTGTCCATCGTGTCTCTCGCAGACGTGTAGGGTTAAGAAGAGGATGGGTCCTCGACTTGATTGGTCCATCATGATGGTGAACGACCATGTGATTATTTCTGCGCATTGTGTGGCCAAAAGGAAATATGACAAAATGCGTTGTTTGCATATGGTGGACAAGCTACTTTTTATTTGGAGCTGTTTCAAAATCAATGTGTTTGTTTCGTTTCGCATTTCAGGATATTCTTAGTATACGTCTCCATCACCACATCACATTGTGAAGTCAGAATGACAGAGGTATCAACTATATCAATGCCAGAAATGTCGCAGATGGTATTTGATAACTCTCCGGCTCGGTCCACTATCAGCACCTTAGTTTTTGCTCTATTCATTGCGAGCCCAATATTAACATTTTCTGACTTGAAATTTTGAAACAGGTCATATACCGTCTTGCGTAGATGTTGCAAAAAGAACGGTGTCGTCAGCATATCGAAGGTTTGATATTCTTCTTCTGGCAACTGGATCATCTTACTCGCGTGGGGTGATATTAACGCTATGGTTCTGAAACTTTTACAATCTATTTTAAAGCTTTTCTTATGTAAGGATATACACACTGATACCGTCCAGTCTCTAGATCATCTTCCTGTGTTACAGATTTCGGCAATTACATTTACCTAAGTTCTTCAGGTGCAATACCACCAAGTGTTTTTATGTTTTAAGAGATTTAATGGCATGCTCAATTTCGTATAGTAGAATATCAAGTATATAGTAGAATCTCTACCGAGCTCTTTTAGTTGACGTTCAGAACTTTGAGTTTCTGTATTCCCTTTACTTTTCCGTAATTGAAGTGACAAGGAGCTGAGTTCAAACAATTACCTAGTGTTTAAGTATATTTGATAAGTATATTTTACTACCCACTTAGTAATTGATGAAATAACAACAATGCAAAAAAGCATTTCATTACTTACGTACGTACGTTATTATTGTTGTTTGATAATTGACCTTGATAAATAGCAATCATTTTATTGCGCATGCGCACTTTGAGTAGAACATTTTAATGTTTAAAATGTTACATTAAGACGTGGAAGCATTGATTGAAGGTAATAAGAGATATTAAAACAGTTTGTTTGAAGCTGGAATTACAAACAAAACGTCAGGATTGGCCGATCATTTAACAAACATTATTTTTCTTTTTTTTTACAGATAACAATGACGACCTTCCAACAATACGCGAGGACGCGTCGTTTTATCTGCTGCTTTAATATTTTGTATATTTTAATATTATATATTTTGTAATAGCTTTCGCCATTGTAATTAACTATCATTCTTATGTTCACTGTAGAGATTTTTAGTAAAAAAATTAAGATTTTTTGTTATAAGCAATAATTTATGAAATAAATTATAGTATAGCAATAAAAATTGTAAATACTAATTAAAATATATGAAAAGTATTGGAATGCTATAAAGCCTGTACATGAGAGTTTAACAAAATATTTTTAGTAATAATTTTTAATTACACGATAGATTTAAAACGTATATAAAACCTATGCATAAAATAGGACAAAAATATTTATAATATTTATTGATATATATTTTAAATATCTCGTTAGATTGTTAATAATGGTGTAATATCAAAATCACAATACTTGAAACTGTAAAGCCAGGTATAATTTTGTAATACATGAAAGATTTTAGAAAAAATATAATTGGTTTGGTTAATACATATAATAAAAACTAGGAGCTAAAAACCACAAGGAAGAATATTTATCTGTCTGTTAATGTGGCGAATCACACAGATATAACAAAGCATTGAAATGTTTGTTCGGTAATACCTTACAGCTAGCACCAAAATATTACATGGTTTTATTTTGGTATTCACTGCAGTTCCCGAAAAAAAACTGATAAAGTTAAATAACTTTGATTAGTAATAATTGTTGATTATGTTTCAAGAGTACCTCTACCTGTAGCACTACTTTTAATTTGAGGAAAATGGCCTTGTATACTTCTTTTGCCTCGTCCGGTGTCATTAACCTCTTCATCCTTTAGAAGGTTTTTCATTACAACATGACATTTCTCCAGTATAATTGATACTGGGTTCTCGCCGGTCATTCGATTTCACCCCTACCTCTTTTACCAGTGATTTTTGCATCATATCGAAAATAGGTAATTTATAGGAAAACTGACCCAACCGTGGCTTCACCTGCTTGAAATACGCATTGATATTGTAATTTGCACTTGCTTACAGTACACTAAAAATTACTTTTGAAATGAAAATTTTAATGCCTTAGGTTATAACATCGTTATTCCCATAGGAATTATTGGTTGTTTTAGAAATAAAAAATTACGTAATATTTAATATTATTAATGTAACTTTGAGGGTTACTGTATGAGTCTAGCCTGTATAGCTTATGTTGTTGTTTTTGTTATTTTTATTATTCGAATATTTTATAAAATAAGATTATTATTAACTACTATATGTATATTGTCCCATAGAGTTGTATGTAATTTATAATTTGACAATTTTTATTACCAAGGATTTCATACCAATTTCATTATTGCAGGTCAACGGATAGTACTATCTATAAATTAACTACGCAAATATGTTAATAAAAGTTAAATACTTAAAGAAAACGTACAAACATTTTGGACGCCGCGGGATTTTTTATAAACAACGTATATGTATGTAAGTATTTTTCCATCGTTATATAACTTTTATATAAAGTTCAAAGTCAAAGTTAATATAAAAATATAACCTGCAAAATTTTTACTTCCGTTGACGCGTCATGCGATGGCCAAAGGAAATAGAGATTGTTTTTAGTGTTCATAAATATTCATAAAAATTAAATAAATTATAATGATTATAAATTATTACATAAAATGAACTTAAGCAAGAATTATGTATTTTAATAAAATGTTAAAAATGAATATGTTTTTTTTATATCTTTTTTCTCGTTACCTTAATTATTTTTAATGCACAATCTATACATAAAATAAACATATAAATACAAACTGTGTTCGCTCCTGTGTTTATATTGAAATACAATATTTATAATATTTACTGTTTCTAAGGTAACAGAGGTAACGCAGTACAGTGGGTGTGTGGTTATCCATCACAAAAATGTGTTTTCAATTCTAGCCAGTAGTTTCTGAGATTCGAGCGTCCAACCAAACAAACTCGTCACCTTTATATTAGTTTAGTTTATTAAGATCGTAGCACCACTATAAAGACGAAGGATCCAGGTATTTATCAAAAGATGCTTACGTAGCATACTGGGGATTCTTTGGCCATCCCATCTTTAACAGGAGACTGGAGAGGAGTTGATCGAACAAGAACCATGGCATGTGTTGCGCAGACCCGACAGTCACATCTCGGCCTGAAATGGCGCTCGGTCAAGAAAGAAGCTGCGTCAACTGTCTTCAGCTGGAGTGGATTGGAGGCGGCCACACTAGACCGCGAGAAATGGAAGTTCCTACGAGCCCTATGTCCCTGATGTGTAACAGGACCGCATCATCACCATCATCATAGCAATATAATATTCAGTTAAGCTTACGTGTATACAGCTTTGCAGAGGAACAATATTCAAAAGAACATGTCAGCTTTCTTAGAATTCTACTGTAATACAATATATTAATAATAAAAAGTTGTGTCTGTAATTATTGTGATATTTTTGCCTAAGTCTTAAGTTGTCTTGTTATAACAAAAAATGAACGGCACACGTATAAAATAAAATGAGCTTAGAAAATATTGTTTTAATTTAAATATGACTTTTCGTATAAGCATATTGTATAATTACAGAATCTACATATTACTTATAATTTATTTTAAATATTTTAAAGTGATATAAAACAAAAAATTTAACATTTAAAAATTTATAATTTTCCGAGATGTTCATATTTAATCATATTGGCTCCCATTTCGCCTATCATAATTGATGGGGCGTTGGTATTTCCACTTGTCAAGGTTGGCATAATACTAGCGTCTATGACACGTAACTTTTTGGCACCATAGACCCTTAGAAAATTGTCCACTACTGCATTTTCCATATTCGGGCCCATTTTACATGTACCTGCAGGATGATATACAGTAATACCAACATTTCTCAAAAAACATTTCCAATAATCGTCGCTTTGAAATTCGAGGCTATTGCACTGGGATACATTTACTCTGTGAACAAATGCATTGATAGATTTGAAATAAGGTGCATTCACTATGTTTGCTAACATTTTAATGCCATCTGCTGTTGCTTGCACGTCTCTTTCATCTTCAAAATAACTGTAATAAATTTTAGGTTTGTCATATGGATTTGATGATCTTAGATAAATTGCTCCTCTAGAATATGGATGTAAAAGATGAACACCAAATATATAGAGCGCTTTTTGATTATTATGTTCCAAATAAGATTTTAAAACTTCATCTTTATATGCTGGAAAATGTTTTCTAAATGTTGTTGAATTTTTCCAAATAATAGTAAGGTGATTTTGGAATTCTGGATATGACACGTTTTCGTTACGAGAGTAAAATGCACATACATCGCTAAAACTGTTCTGTGCAAGCAATCCACTTTTATTATACATATACTTTATAGCTTCAAATTCTAAAGCGTTATGATCTTCAACGCCTGGTTCATCAGCGTAGATAGGGACAGGAATATAGTTATGGTCCTGTAAATTCTTACCAACATTTTGCGAATCAATTTTACAAGAAATGTTTTTTGACAGTAGATGTTCTCGAGGACCTATTCCAGACAACATCAATAGCTGAGGAGAGTTAATAGCTCCACCACTCACTATAACCTCTTTATTAGCATAAAATGTTTTATTTTCACCATTTACATCCGCTTCAACTCCATAAGCTTCGTTTTGTTCATCAATAAGTATTTTGGTTACGAGAGCTCCAGTGACTATTTTTAAGTTACCCCTATTTTTTGCAGCTTCTATGTAGCTTGCATAGGTACTACACCTTTTACCATTACTGGCAGTTGCTCTTACTATTCCTGAAATACCTAATCCCTTAAATTGTGCTGAGTTGAAATCTTTAACTTTTTTAAATCCAAGATATTCCCAAGAATCTAAAACTCTCTTCGTGATTTCTCTGTATGTACTATTAAACGTATTTATAACTAAAGGACCTTCGTGTCCATAAAAGTTTCTTATGTCTGGATCTTGCAATAAGTTGTTATCTTGCAAATTTTCCGCTTTTCTGTAATGTAAATTAACATTTTTCGGCGTCCAATTAGGATTTCCTTCTTCTTCCCAAGATTTAAAGTCAGAATCTCTGCCTCTCATATATATCATGGCATTAATTGAACTTCCTCCGCCTAGCATTTTTCCTCGTGGCCATCTTACTGATCCATCTGCTAGTGCTTGATGGTTTATACCATCATTTTCAGTTGCGTACTGCCAATCATAACTAGAGAAGTAAAGGGAATGATCCATATAGGGTATCTACAACAATGAAATATTTTTTTAATATTTTTATAAAAATATATATATAAAAATGTATAAACCAAAATACAGAATATGATTTCATATACAACTCACCTCAGATTCCATACATGGTTTCGGACCCGCTTCCAAAAGTAATACATTCCAATAACTAATTTCACTGAGACGGTTTGCTACTACGCTACCTGCAGATCCTCCACCCACAACTATAAAATCGAACCTTTCAAAATCTGAAATGTATAATAAATTTGGATTTATCAATTATTTTAAGGTAGTCTTATTTATCACCACTATTCTGATCCACTTTTACCGCAAATCAGAATTTGCTCGGATATTTCTTGACATAAATCTGATGGCACTGCCAAGTTAGCAAAAATATCCCCTGGATCTTGTTTTTTTTTGTGTTTAAAGATCTATTTGAAATTTTTATCATATAATATTCTTACGATAGTAACGCAATATCTGCAAAAGACTGAAAAGCGAAAAAAAAATATGATTTACCCCTTAGCAGACATACCAAGGGCAATTTTACTATTTTCAGTTGTAAGTAAATCTACTGAATTGTCTAGTTTCGATTGCTGTGAGTTCTATTGTTGCTGTCCAACTGTCAACAAATCACAAATTTACAAATTCATCACTGAATGTCGGCTCACCTTTTGATATTTTGGCTTAAAAAGTAATTACATTATTTATCCATTGGTCATTGTCACACAAATATATATTTATAAAAAATATATTATTTACGTTCTCCTTATTTAAAGTGGAATTATTACGCTTTAATTATTTTCATTAGCCAACTCTGCTACTCAACACACAACATGTTATCGTTCAGAATGGAGTGTAATTTCTGCTTTGTAGTAAAATAAAAAATGGTTCTCACTTCTGTCATCATCCTTCGGTCTATCCGATACAAAACACTGTGTTGCCGCCAAAAAATTTATTGCCGATGCAAAAAGTTGTGGAGCTGCTCCTGTGGTAGTGGAACAACCACTAGGGTTTCTATAAAAAAACAATAGAGTAAAAAAAAAATGTCTCAAAATTGGACGATAAGTGAACAGTAACCCTGTTAAATGCGAAAAATAGCGTGTAGCTATATATTTATGGAATAAAAAAATCATAATTTTCCTAATTGTGGTATTTTAATATACCGTTTGAAAAATTATTATTAAAAAATATAATGAAATATTTGTATTGGAATAATATATTATAATTGACAATTATATCCTGCATATGGCAGGGGAGACCTAGTGTTGAGACTCTCCGTACATTGCTTTCTGTCTAATTTTCGACAAATAATGTATGTGCTACGTGGGAGAACTTAATATCGTGATTTGTCTTCGACAATGCGAATACTTTTTTATTCATCAACATTAATCATTATTGTCCAAAGCATATTTAATAACAATTTAAATTTTTTAAATTAATTTCTATATATATTTTTAATATGATTTTGATTTCTTTTACTTTTAAAATAACATTAAGGTCGATAAGTTAAGGTTATTATCTTAACGATATATTTAATTAATAAAACAATTAAGAGTAAAATGGCGAAATCAAATTTTAACTTAAGATAACATATATTTATGATATTTTTCCTTTTCTGTTTAGTTATATACAAACTATAAGTGCATATTTGATTTTATTATAATAATGTATAAAAATAGTAAATGTTTTCAAGAAATATACTGAATAATTTGGAGCACTTAACAAAATAAAAAAAAAGACACATGAAATCAAGCTCTATAGATTGTTATAAATTAAGAATAACGAAAGAATTCAACTGATGATATCAAAAGTGTAAATTTAATCATATATATATATATATATATATATATATATATATATATATATATATATATATATATATATATATATATATATATATATATATATATATATATATATATATATATAAAACACTTTCCCCTAATCTAAAGTCAATATTTAAGACCGTATAATATTTTGAACGTAGCTGTAATTGAACCCCTGTTCTCGGCAGCCTGCCAAGCGTCCTTCCTCTTTTCCTACTGAATTGAATTACTTTAGAAAATACTAAAATAACAAATAATTTAAATATTATTAGGAATGATATAAATAATAAATACAGCTTCAATAAAGCTATAATAAGTTGTAACAAGCATACAGTAATCAGAGCTATTAAACGGTTACCAAGAAGCACGGGTTCAAATCCTGTATTTTGAAATGCTTTTAAAAATACTTTTCTTGTGTAAGTGCGGAATAATATTTTAAGAATCACCAATAATTTTGAAATCACTTTTAAACATGAAATATCACATATAATATAAAAGGCACTTACGACAGCATTTTAACGTACGGCTTTGCTTCGCGAGATAATAACAACAACTGTAATTAAATCGTTTTTTTTTCGGTTTATATTATATCAAAGATAATTAAATAGTCGTTTAAAATAAAGAAAACTTTGCAACTTCAAGGTTCAAACCTGTTGTGTGGCCTAGAGGATAATATATTGATAATATTCATTTTGTTTCTACGTTTAGTCCGTACTTTACAGGAAGTTTGATGCTTATATATGCTACTGCTTTTTCCAATGTACTCGGTACATAAGCACTAAAAGTCGTTACTGGTACGTACCAGCAATTGCTAACTATGATTGCCGATGATTTAGATTAGTTGAACGAACTGTGTAAGCGTTTAACAATATACTTCCGGTTATATGTCTAGCTCAATTATATATTTTCTAAACACATATATTTACAAAATAAAATTTAAATAATTATAAATATAAAATATTAAAAAATATAATATAAAATATGAGCCTGCTATATTCCAGTCCGCAATATACAGATAGTGGATTTTTATATAAATTTTAGAACTAGTAATTTTTTTTCATTTTAAATATAGGTTAAGTAGCTTTCAAAAGAATATACATATGTGGCAGATTAGCTTAATGTATTACAATGGTAAATTACGGTGACAGAATCCGAGATTATTTTCATTGCAGAGTTCAGATTTTAGTCAGCTCTATGTTAACATTGCCAGTACTGTGTTCTCTACGCGGTTCATAAAATGAACGTTTTAATCCTATAAGCTTGACGTAAGAAGTTTTAGAAGGGTTTGGTGCTATATGTCAGGTGAACTGCATATATATATATATATATATATATATATATACATATATATATATATATATATATATATATATATATATATATATATATATATATATATATATATATATATATATATATATATATATATATATATTATATATATATATATATATATATATATATATATATATATATATATATATATATATATATATATATATATATATATATATATATATTCATAATTAATAGATAATCCATATATGTATGTCTAAGTTCTTACAACTGCAACTTTTTAATTGGAATATATTATTATTTTACTATCTGTACTTATCTGATATATATATTTCATATTAACAAGATACGAGTACATATTATTCAAGAAACTGTTACTGAATACATCTAACTAGTGCTCCAACACCCGTCTCCGCTCCGAAATAAGATAACCTGGTGATACCTTTGTGTCGTACCCGTTGTTACAGTAAGCATTCACTGTCCACGCAACGAAGCTATGGAATGCCGGACCACGTGCTATAATCAGGCAGTTTAAATGCCTATATGTAGCTAGATATAAAGTACAAAATTACTATCTTAAAATTTAGTGTATACTTGTATGTTTTATGTATATATTTTTGTGTAGTTATATATTAATATACATATCTGTAACTTAATGTACTTAATCTTATATAACTTTATATATGTTTCTATTCTTTATGTAAATTCTTTGTGTTTTATAACATAATATTTGTATATTTTTATAAATTTATATTACTATTTACATTAATATTTATGTATATAGATTCATTATATACAAATTATCTTTTTTTATTGTTACTTTTTGCTTTTACAATGCGCCATGTCCGCAATTCTGAATAGATTCTATTGAATAGGTTGCCTGGAAGAGATCATTTTTGGTGATACGGCCGCCTTTTCACATTTTCTAAATATATTAAATTTTCTGTTACAAATGTTATTTGTTATATTTATTGTGTTGAACTCATATTACGGTGATTATTCAATCAAACATTTTGTATGCTTATATTTTATATACAAAAATAGGTATCATAAATACAAAATATGTCATTTACATTTGATTTTAAACTTTGTTAGCTTTAAGTGACAAAGGTATTTTTATTAAATTTTCATTTTAGAGTATAATTTTAAGCTTGTCGCTTCATTACACGCGATGTTTTACATTTTAACAATACATGCCAAATAATTACTTTAGTAGCTAATGCTTGCAAATATATTAAAAGATAATCGTTATGTTTATTCGATTTTAAAAATAATATAAATACATATATATAAATAAAAATAAAATACTATATATATAAAATAAAGTGTCTGTTTGAGATTTCTAAATAATTGTGCTTTTCAAGCGCATATTTGTAGCTATATACATGATTAAAATATAAAATATATACATTTTAAGCTTCTTGTCTGTCTGTCTTTTTGTCATTTTTGATGTCAATTATAATATATGTTAAATAAATGAAATGAGTTAAGTTTATATAAATAAGAACTCCAAAATAAATTGTATTGTATTATTAAGAATTGCGGGTTTAATTTGATGAATATGTTGTTAAAATTTTTTTCTATAAATAATATTTCTACTTAAGTTTACAAGCATGAAATAGCACATTAGCTCCAATTAACTCACACATTCAGTTAATTAATCCAATAACCTCTTAACTTCAAAAGTAATTTTATTTAATAACAATAATGAAAACAACAATGAATGGTAACAAAGAATTCAATTGAAAATTAAAAAATCGTTTAACCAATGTAAAATATATATCAAGCCCTATTTAATTTACGACTTGCCAAGATACTCTTGTTTAATCATATCGGCTCCCATTTCGCCTATCATAATTGATGGAGCATTAGTGTTACCACTAGTAATGTTTGGCATAATACTGGCGTCTATCACACGTAGCTTTTTGGTACCATGGACTTTTAAGAAATTGTCTACTACTGCAGTTTCAGGATCTGGACCCATTTTACATGTCCCCACGGGATGGTCTACTGTAAGAGCAACGTTTCGCAAGTAACACTTCCAGTAATCATCGCTTTGGAATTGGAGGTCATTACACTGGGTTATATTTATTCTCTGAACGAATGCATTTATAGATTTAAAATAAGGTGAGCCAACTATCTTCACTAAGCCTTTAATGCCTTCTGATATTGTTTGAACGTCCCTTTCGTCTTCAAAGTAACTATATTTGATTATAGGCTTGTCGTATGGATTTGATGACCGTAGAGATATTGATCCCTTTGAAAGTGGATGTAAAAGAATAACACTAAATATATACAACGCTTTTTGTGCATTAGGTTCAGCAAAAGATGCGGCGACCTCATCTTTAAACTTTCCAAAACGTGCCTTAAGTCCTGTTGTATTTTTCCTAAATATGACAAAATGATTTTGGAATTCTGGGTACGTCATGTTATTGGTACGAGAGTAAAATGCACATATATCACTAAAGTAATTCTGCGCAAGTAAACCAGTCTTGTTAAACATATATTTTATCACTTCAAATTGGTAAGCGTTTGGATCTTCACTTCCAGGTTCGTCTCCATAAATTGCAATAGGAGTATAACTATGGTCTTGTAAATTCTTGCCTACATTGGTTAAATTTACTTTGCAAGTAATATTTTTCGCCACCAAATCGGCTTGAGGACCTATCCCTGACAACATCAACAGTTGCGGAGAGTTAACAGTTCCACCACTAACAATTACTTCTTTATTAGCATAATAAGTTTTATTTACTCCATACACATTTACTTCGACTCCATAAGCTTCGTTTTGATCATTTAGCAGGATTTTAGTCACATAAGCTCCAGTGAATATCTTTAAATTACTCCTTGACTTAGCCGGTACTAAATATGATGAATATACTCCACGTCTTTTGCCACTAGCAGCATTAACAGATATTATTCCCGATATACCAAATCCTTCATATTTAGCAGAGTTAATATCTTTGACTCTCTTATATCCAATGTTGTCCCAAGAATCCATAACTTTTTCAGTTAGTTCTCTGTATGTGCTGTTAAAATTATTTATAACTACAGGACCGTCACTTCCATAATAGTTTTTAATGTCTGGGTTTTCCAATAAGTTCATATTTTGCAGGCTTTCAGCTTTTCTGAATTTGGCGCTAACATTTTCTGGCGACCAGCTAGGATTGCCTCCATCTTGCCAAGCTTTAAAGTCAGCATCTCTGCCTCTTACGTAAATCATGGCATTAATTGAACCGGATCCTCCCAACATTTTTCCCCGTGGCCATCTAATTACACCGTTCTTTACTGCTTGATGGTTTATACCATCATTTTCAAGGTCGTATTGCCAATCGTAATAAGTATTATAAAGTTGGGTACTTAAATTTGGTATCTGGAATAAAAAAAATAAGAATGTATATATATTAATGTTACTAAAGTACATATTATAATTCAATAAGTGAAAAGGTAAAGCTGAAAACAGTTAAATTAATTTTTGGCACTTACATCAGATTCTAGGGGTGGTGTGAAACCCGCTTCCAGTAGTAGCACTTTCCAATCATTAACTTCACTGAGACGAGCAGCTACCGCACCTCCAGCAGACCCTCCTCCCACGACTATAAAATCGTAATTTTCTAAATCTGAAATACAAATAATGCATGAAGAGCTCATAAATACGATACCTGTTTGTAGTCAAAGCTTTATATGCTTTACATTCGATTGAGACCAAGGATCAAAAAGGACCAAAAATTTTCACTCTTCTGAAATCGTTGGTCCTGTATTTTGGCCTGTAAATACTCATAACAATATACGATAAATAGTTACTAAAATTATAAAAAAATGTAAATATTTTCTTTATATTTCTGATTCCATTCCTTTGATAATTATTTTTTTTTTCTAAGAGATTAATACTTTCATCAAACTTATTAACTTATATAAATGAAACAAATGAAACTTTATATTGAAATAAAAAAAATAAAATATTAAATTCTTACTTCCTGTGTCATTATTAAGTGGTTCCCATATAAAACACTGTGATGCAGTCAAAAGATTGATTGCCGTCGTGAAGAGTTGTGAGGCTCCTCCTGTGGTTGTGGAGCAACCGGTGGTGCCAGTGCTAATGAAAGAAACATAAAACAAAGTCAAACGTGATTATAGCTAAAGCTAGAAAATATTTTTAGTATTTTAGTATTCAAAATTGAATAATGTATATTTATTGAAATAAGTTATTTTAAAATCCATATTTTTTTTAGTTTTTATATATTAAAATTATAGCCTATCGTAACGCAGTATAATACCAATTTGAATTTGTTCATGTGATGAATGTGGATTCTTTCCCCAGCAGGGGGGATCCCCTGTCTTTGAAATTTTAGTTTCCCTGTTTTGGCAAAATAAATTACAGTGATAAGTTCCAGCGATCTTTAATTACGTGAAAACTAGAACTCATCCACCGACATATACGTCGTAATTAAAAATACTTAATAATTGTGACATTAAAATTGTTCTTTTTTTTGATATTAAAAAATTTTGACATTAAAAACATTTGTCATTAATAATACTTAATAATTTAATAGACTTAATAATTTTTCCTTCATTTAAAAAAAAAAAAAAACAATATCTGCTCATTCATTGATTGTTAGGCAGAATAAAGTTAACTGAGTCAACAAATTTACAAAAAGTGTTAGTAAAATTATTATAATGTTATAAGAATAATAAAAATTATATTATTTGTATCACACAAAAAGGTACTTACAACAGGCTCATTTTGAAGTACAGCCCAGCCGAGATGTGAGCAACTAACTGTAACTGAATCGCCTAAACTTTCGTTTATATTATGTCCAAAAACAAATAAATCGTCATTAAATACATAGTAAAAAACAGTTTATTTGAGGATCGACATCTGTTTTGTGGCCTAGAATATAATAAAATATGTATGTACAAATAGTTTAAATCCATTTATCAGAAAAAAAGACAAATTTGGAGTAGCTGGCAAACTTTGTAGTTCCGCATCTAGTCTTGAGTAAGCTCGTCGTCAGTAAGCTCCTTGACGCCAGTTTAAAGAGAGTATTGGAAAGAGCAACTCAACGTCATATTTTATCTAATCACAAACAGGGAAACATATATGTAAGTATATTATTATCGATAGATAACCCAGGAACCAAAAAAAAATCAGGAAACAATCGTTGTTTTTAATAATATTGTTTAGTTTTTACAAAATATTATTGTTAGGAGACGAAAAATTATGAAATTAATAAAATTATTAAACAATATTAAATTAAATTAATTAATTAAGCAAAAAATTGGACAATTGGCAAAAATTTATTCAAATCTTTTTATATGTATTGAAATTGGGTGCAACAACAAATTCCAATTAATTTTGTTAGTTTTTCGTGTAGTTACTTATTAGAGGCTTTTAGTTTATCTATATACCGCACATTGTATGAAATCTTAAAATTACGATGACAGATAAAAAAAAATATATTTAATAAAAATTAAAATAGTATTAAGAAAATTAACAAAAAAGATATGGCCAACCAAAATTTGTGGTACAGCACAAATCAATCGTACCAAATAGCGTAGCAATAGCTTTACAGAAACAAATTCTATGTGAGTTTAATGTAACCTTGAAGAAAAATTATTCTATAAATTTATTGAGGTGTTAAGGTAATTGTAAGTGTGAAATTAATTCAAAATTATTTCAGAGAATTTATAGTCATAAAGTAATAAATAGCAGAAGTATGACATCTTACACTTTTAACATTTTTAAAATTTAATAGAGTGAAATAATTGTATCATATATTTTTCTTTAGCGTTACTTTAAAAGAAGTTTGTTTTTTTAGGTAGACTGAGTAGTGTCCAGACACTCTTCTCTCATTTTTTTACCGAATTTAAGATATTGCGTATAGAGTTTTATCTGAGCGGAAAAATGTAAATAATGAAAAAAGACTCAAAGTACATATTAATAAAGATGTGTTACAAGTGTGAGAGAGATTGCTTTAGTGTTTAATTATAGTGGCATTGAATCTAAGGTTAATTTAATTGCGGGTTACATGTACATTTTAATTCTTCTAATTCATTTTAAATTTAACTATAAAATGGACGTTTTTATATTTTGCGGATTTTTGAGTAGTTTGGTTGGTTTGTGTCGGATGAATATATGAAAATATTTTTCAATATATTGAATGAATTTTTCAAAAATTTAATCTTTTTATTTAATTTGAACTTTTTTATATGTTATTATATTATAGTGTATATTTTCTATCTCATGTACAAGTCACATATCAAGTCAAAATCTTTTTTTGATTATTAATTTATTATAATTATTTTTTGCCAGTGTTTAGGAAGGAAGTAAGGTAGAGAATGTCCCGGAGAAGACAGTGGTGATAGAGAAGGAGTACAATGAGATTCTCGTAGATGGGTTTGCGGACACTCTACATCTGTGAGCCCCACTGGGATGTCATACTCGTATAGGTTTTTTCTCACGGTGAAAATAAACTTTTTTAATTAATTATTTCTCTCTAGAGATTAACATGCAAAAATATTGTCTTTATCATTTACAAAAATAAAGATATGATTTTATAGCACAAACATGTAATTTATATAATTATTTTTTATTTTCTAGACCACCCTCCACATACGAATTGCCCGAGTGTCGTTGGTCAACTCGTCAAATGAGCTAAATTAAGAAAAAAAAAAATATATATATATATATATATATATATATATATATATATATATATATATATATATATATATATATATATATATATATATATATATATATATATATATATATATATATATATATATATATATATATATATATATATATATATATGAACGTCTGTTAACCCAATCTAATAATCATATCACAATATATAAAAAATTCACAAGCTCAGATTCATTCTTACTGAGTGGGAATCAAACTCACTGTCGTCGCCTTTACTTTCAATTATTACAACGTACTCAATTATTATTTTCATGCAGTTAATATCATTTTAATATTTTTAATTTTTTTTAGTCAGTCGAGACTGTTTTTAATTTGTAACTGTAATTTAACTTTAACGAAAGGATAAATATCCTTCCTAAAAAGGATAAATACTTAAAATAAGGTAATTTAGCAAAACCGTTACTACGGATTAAAAAATTCTTTCTGATGTTCATATTAGATCATCAACAACAACTGCTATCTTACGATAACTACTGAGTGACGGACAGACAACATACAATGATGCTAGTGGCAAAAATTGGGCATCTGGGTTCCTGGAAAAGGAACTCTTAAAAGGATCTCTTGAAGTTCCCAAGAATACCAGGGCACTTAGGCAGGCAGTTTTCCCTACCAGCTACGTCAGGCCACTGTCTCCAACACAGGTATATGTGGTATGATATGCGTACATTGAAAACTAAGGGTGGCAAATTTTAAATAGAGTGACAAATAGTTTTTATATAATTAGTAACTAGGTTAAATTTTAAATAAATGGTAAAGTAGTCGCCTAATTTATTACCCCATTGCTTGACTTCGGGAGTAATGACATTTTAATTTAAATTACAGTGACAGAAACTTTAATTTTTTTTAGAATGCTTTATTTCATTGCAGGACTAAGATTAATCCACTTTATGTTAACATTGCCAATACTGTGGTTCATGAAATAGACTTCCTTTTCACTTATTTTCATTACTATACCACGGACTTATAGCGTCCGTGCCCTTTTTCAACAACTTTTTTTTTACCTTTTGTTATTAACCCCGACGTAAAATAAAATATAACTAAAAAAAGAATACAACTAAAATATTATTTCAATTTGCAGTGTTTTGATGTTGTACAAACAATAAGTAAATGCTGTTCGAACTTCGCGTATATGATGAGAATGGACGTACAAATTTTAAATAGTTGTAATGACAAATAATATTTCCTTAAACTTAACTATATGTCATTGTCAGCGCGAACAAATTAAAAAGTTCTCTAAGTGTTACTTCGAATGGTAGTTAAAGTTTAGTTTATATATATACTTGATATCACCTAAAGAACTTGCGATTTGTGCATGTCTCGCCATAAATATTTACAAAATATACTTATCAAACAAGACCGTTCAAAGTGGAGTAGATTAAGTACGAAAGCAGACCCTGGCAATAGGCCGGGATAATGCTAAGTAGAAGAGAGATTTATCAAACAATAAAATATTACTGAATGTATTTGTAAGGATCATAGAGATTTTTGGTGTAGTGAGAAAGATCATATGAAAGAAAATGTTTACAATTTAATTTTTAAAACAGTGAATTATATTATAACATCATATAAAATATGATATTTATTAATTGTACATAGAAATTGGTTGCTTAAGTTAAGTACTAATATTGGTCTCTTCATCCACTTTTGTCTTGCCAAGATATTCCTTTTTAATCATATCGGCTCCCATTTCGCCAATCATAATTGCTGGACCATTAGTGTTTCCACTCGTCAAGTTTGGCATAACACTGGCATCTATGACACGTAGCTTTTTGGCACCATAAACTTTTAAAAAGTTGTCTACTACTGCGGTTTCAATGTTCGGGCCCATTTTACAAGTTCCCACTGGATGGTATACTGTTAAAGCCAAATTTTTTACAAAACATTTCCAATAATCATCACTTTGGAATTCAAGATTATTACATTCGGTAATATTAATTCGCTGAACAAATGCATTGATAGATTTGAAATATGGTGCGTTCACTATTTTTACCAACTTTTTAATACCATCTGCTGTTGCTTGCACATCCCTTTCATCTTCAAAATAACTATAATTAATCATCGGTTTGTCATAAGGATTTGATGACCGTAAAGTTATTATACCTTTAGATAATGGATGTAGAAGATGAACACTAAATATATATAGTGCCTTTTGTGCATTAAATTCCACATAAGATGATGCCACCTCGTCTACGAAATTACCAAAACGTGCTTTTAGTCCTGTTGTATTTTTCGAAAATATAGCAAAATGATTTTGGAATTCAGGATATGACATGCTTTCATTACGAGAATAAAATGCGCTTACATCACTGAAATACATCTGTGCTAGCAAACCAGTTTTATTAAACATATATTTTATTACTTCAAATTGGTAAGCACTTGGATCAGAATATCCAGGCTCATCTCCGTATATAGGAACAGGAACATAATTATGATCTTGCAAGTTCTTGCCAACATTAGTTGAATTAATTTTGCAGGTAATATTTTTAGATACTAAGTGATCTTGGGGACCTATTCCTGATAACATCAGTAATTGCGGAGAGTTAATAGTTCCACCACTTATAATTACTTCCTTATTAGCATAATATGTTTTATTCTGACCAAATACATTTGCTTCTACTCCAATAGCTTCATTTTGATCATTAAGTAGGACTTTGGTCACATACGCATAAGTAATAATTTTTAAATTACTTCTTTGTAGATTAGGTTCCAAATAGGCTGTATAGGTACCTCGTCTTTTACCATTAGCAGCAGTTCCTCTGATAATTCCAGCAACACCATATCCTTCAAATTTTGCTGCATTAACGTCTTTGACTTTTTTATGTCCAAGGTACTCCCAGGAATCTAAAATTTTGTTAGTAAGTTCTCTGTATGTGTTATTGAAAGTGTTTATAACTGATGGTCCGTTACTTCCATAATAGTCTTTTATGTCAGCATCTTGCAATAAGTTTACATCTTGTAAGCTTTCAGATTTTTTATAAAATGATTTAACATTTTCAGGTGTCCAACTGGGATTTCCTGCATCTACCCAAGATTGAAAGTCAGCATCTCTACCTCGTATGTATATCATTGCATTCATTGAACTGCACCCGCCTAGCATTTTTGCTCGTGGCCATTTTACTTGCCCATTTTTAACTGCTTGATGGTATTTACCATCATTTTCAGTTGCATATTGCCAGTCGTAGTAACTACCATAAAGTTGAGGACTTAAATTCGGTATCTATAACAATTTCAATAATATTATGAGAATAAAATAAAACAACTACTACACTACTATTATATATTAAAATTCCCGAATTAAATGTACAAAAGTCAAGTGTTATTTGAGCACTTACATCAGACTCGAGAGGTGGTTTCGAACCCGCTTCCAGTAGTAACACTTTCCAGTCATTAACTTCGCTAAGACGAGCTGCTACAGCAGCTCCAGCGGATCCTCCTCCGACTATTACGAAATCGTACTTTTCAAAATCTGAAATATAAATTATCATAGAACATATAAAATGTTTAAATTAGAATTTAATAATTCTCATTTTAAAATCTCTACATTGTATTCAATTTAACATTTATTTTTACGACAAAATTAATAACTAGGTTAGCCTGTTATTAAGGAAGGTAAAGATAGTAATATAGTTATTTGGCCACAGCTATTATGGGTGTATTTTTGTCGGTATTATAATGTAATAATAATGCAAAAGTTAGATTGTTAATAATATAAACAATACAATTATTTGGATAAGTCACCTCAAAATTAAGAAAAGGTAAAATTCTTACTTCCTGTGTCATTACTAGGTGTGTCCCACACAAAACACTGTGATGCAGCTAATAAATTAATTGCCGATACAAAGAGTTGCGAGGCTGCTCCTGTGGTTGTGGAGCAACCACTAGTCCCAGTGCTAATAAAATATGAAATTAATAAATTTAATAATTTACTTAATAAATGAAATAATTTTGTTCATAAATTTAATAATTTATTTAATGAATTTAATAATTTTGTTCATAAATTTAATAATTTAGTTAATAAAATTGATAATTTAGCTAATAAATTTTATAATTTAGTTAATGATTTTTATAATTTTGTTCATAAATTTATTAATTTAATTAATAAATTTGATAATTTAGCTAATAAATTTAATAATTTAGTTAATAAATTGAATAATTTAATTAACAAAATTTAATAATTTAATTAACAAATTTCATAATTTAATTAATAAATTTCATAATTGAATTAATAATTATAATAAATTAAATAATAAATTTTATAAATTAATTATTAAATTTAAAAAAAAAATAAAAAAAATATTTATAAATTTAATAAAATATTAATAAATTGATTTTATTATGTGTTTATAGTGAGTAGTTAAAAAACATAAAAAAAAAGAAATGAAATTTCCCACTCATATTATAAGTCCAAAATTTTTGTTCAAATGCAAATTAATAGTGATCACAATAATTATAATTAACATATAATAGTCAAAATTTTTGTGATATATAGTATATTAATTTTACTAAAATTATGAAATATACACATAATTTGATATATAATACTTACAAATACATATTGAAGTACACTTATGGCCAAAACAAGGAAGCAACTGTGAATTATCCACCTACATCTCCGTTTATATTATGTCTAAAACCAAATAAGCCGTCATTAAATACATAGCAAAAAATAACATTATTTAATTATCGATATTTGTTTTGTGACCTGGAAATAAATTAATTTGACATACATATGTATTTTTTAGAGTTTGCTCATCTCAATTTTTTTGACGTAGATTTCAAAATAAAATTCGGTTTATACCACTCTTGTTTTCATTAAAAAGCAGGAGATATGAATGAGTTTCTCCTTACAAATCAAATAATTCTTATAATCAAAAGACACTGCGTGTTGAGAAGCGGTTGTCTTACCAGTTGTGTGATTCAAACACAGAACTATCGTTATGTAGTCAGTAAAGTATATACAGTTTTATCCAACACTATCAATGCCAATGCCATGCAATTTCGCCTAGTCGTAGTCTTTCGTCATATGTATATAGTGATAAGTTTAATTTTGTATTTTTTTTTTAATTTTTTAGTGTCCGACAAGTTTTTCTGTAAAGAAGTAAAATAAATAGCGTAAATATATGATTAAGACACTCCGTTCAAGAGTTTCCGACCATTTTTTTGACATATTGTGGGAGGAGTGGCGTAACTCATAGTCTATCTGTTTACCTTGTTTAATAGCCATATATTGTAAACTTTCGACCTTAATCAAAATTTAATCTCAATGTTCGGAAAATAACCAATACAAATTACTGTAATGTGTGAGATTTTAGTCATATACTAGTATTCCTTTTTTTTAATGACTGTGTATAATGACGTCTTAAGAACAACTCCCATTTTGTCAATTTTTTTTTAAGAAGATGGGTTGGTCATGGACCTTTGGGCCCCGCTGTACCGTGACATAAGAGAGGCCGCGTCGCCTGTTATGGCTACGACGGCTTGTCTTTGGGACTGAAAAGTGTAACATTTCGCTGAAGTGACGGTTGTCTAGAAGGACGATCTAAGATGAGGGGATTGGGGTAAGTCTTAAGCGATTCCAATTCGAAGTCATTGTGTAAGTCCAAGTTACGGACCAAAAGCATCCAGATCCCATTTTTAGAAATTTATTTTGGACTTTCTAAAGGAATCTATCTCAGTGTTGGCGAACACTACACAAGCATTAATGTCATTATGGGGCAGATGCAAGTTTTGTACAATGTCAGCTTGTTACGAAGTGATATTTTACTCCGCTCGCAGATAAGAGGATATAGCTAGTTCAGAATGAACGTGGCTATGTTTCTCACATGCGTAATGTGGGGTCAAAACGAAAGACGAGAATCTAAAATGACGCCTAATTATTTAACCTGGTGTTCCCAGAAGATCGGTTTACTTTGCAAATAAATAATAGAGACGGTTTAGTATCGTTTTTTTTTAAAGAGTACTGCTACGCTTTTCTACGGGTTAACTTCGAACCACCACTTGCTAAACTAATTACTTAGGGCATCGGTAGCAAGTTGTAGTCTTTTAGCTAGAATTCATGCGGAGTGATCCCTGGTTTATAACGCAGTGTCGTCAATTGCAATGTATGCCATTGCAAGTTCGACTTTCGGTGTTCGTGCAATATCGCTGGTATTTTGTGCATTGAAGGGGAGAGAGAGTGAAGCCTTGTGGAACTCCGCTGTGGATGGGACGAGACGACGAAAGTGTCCCTTCTATACGGCAACGGAACGTTCGATTCGACAGGTACTTTGGAATGGTGTGAACCAGAGAGTCTGTCAGTATCATATGGCGAGCCTTGTAGAGCAAGCCGTTATGCTAGTCTTTGTTGCTGGATTTGGCGATGCCCATTTTAAAAAAATCGGTCGCTTTTGTACTACCTAATCAGTAACATAATCGTATTAATATAATTTATTTCTAACTTATATTACTACTTACCTTTTTTTTTTTTTTGACGCTGGAAAAAAATGACATTACGCATACCCTCCCCGCCGGGGGGTGGGAGAGGGGTATGTGGGACTCCCCGGTAAAGTCGTTCCCGGTATACCCACTAAAAATACCCAGCGACACTCCGACCTCACCTAAGTGGAGAGGGCCTGGGAGTCTATAGCGTCCAGGCCCTCGCCGGTGACTGCCCGCCCTACGGCAGGCCCTTCACACCCCTCCCACGTGGGAAGGGGTCTTTACAATGGCCGGAGTGCATGGCCATTGTGTTTCGACGAGTGGGGTGATCCTTGAGGTGCGGGCGGTAGCGCCCCCGCGCCTATCGCCCGCTGATCACCTCCAGGGGCAGTCATGGACGGACATTGAGTCTGCCGTCTTCCACCCCTTCTTTGTCTGCGGAGCGGCGCTGCGAGAGGGTCGTCCTCCCGCATGCGCTCCGCCGCCTCCTTCTGTGACATGACGTCCTCACAGAAGGAGGCTACCGCCGCCCATGCCTCCTCCCTGCCGAGCATGGCGGCGATCACGCTGGGGAGCGTGAGGTCCTCCCCGATGGCTGCCACCAGGGCGCGGCGGGGTTCGGCCCACGATGGGCACACCACTAGGGTGTGCTCCGCCGTATCCACCGTGGCCCCACAGTGGTGACACGCTGGCGACTCCTCCCTCCCGATCCGGTGCAGGTACGATCCGAAGCATCCATGCCCGGACAGCACCTGCACAAGACGTAGCGAGAGGGAGCCATGTCGCCGATCGAGCCAGTCCCCCAGGACGGGCCCGATGGCATCCAGCAGCCGTCGCCCGAACGGCGCGGAGATGAGGTCCTCAGCCCAATGTTGAGTGGCGGCGTCCCTCATCTCCCGGCGGATTGCCTCCCGCTCTCCCGGGTCCGGGCGTTGGTTAAGTGCCCTCTGACCCGTCTATATTACTACTTACCTAACCTAACCTAACACTTGATCATTCTGACCACGTACATGTCCTCATGCACGTAGTCAGAACCTAACACTCGATATAGAGACTAGACATAAATACAAATTACATATAAGTCCAAACGAACTTAAAATTAACATTATTTACATGTCAATGGTGAACCCATCTATTCTCACCGTTAGACACAATTTTCAGACTAGCTACAAATCAGTATTATGTTAATTGTGAACCAATCTATTTAATCTATTAGACATAATTTCATATACAAACCGTGAACCCATCCATTCTCAATATCTCTATTTATTTGTAAGTCCATCAATTATTACAAACAAGTTTCAATTTCATCATCATTGAGTTGTAAACTCATCCATAATCACAGTCATCCTTAATATAACTCTTACAAATATAATCACTTATAATAATTTTCGATAAGAACTGTCAACTCTTACATTCACTCTTTTTTCGTTACTTAATACAATTACATACAATTTTATTTATAATATTAATATCTTTGGTCCATCTACAATAATTTATATAACATAATTCACTCACAGAGTAGGCTCATAATTTATAATATTTTTAAATTACTTTTTTTTTTACATATTAACGTACTATGTTAACTAAGTCGGGAATTGTGCAATTTTGTACACCCTTGTGTGTAAAATTGCGTGTTGAGATCGATAAGATGTATATTATTTTGAATAAATCACAAATTAAAGCCCCGAAACCATTGTAATCGGAACAATTTTCATGCCATTACTTTTTACATCTATTACACGCGGTCTTCTTCTTCTTCTAATGCGGTCTTTTTTTTATGAGTCTTTGGTTTCGTATGTTTTTTCATCTCTTTTGGCTTTGGTTCATATTTAGGTTTTATTTTCTTTGTCTAGTTGACTTTTATATGTCGACTGCACTTTAACTTTACATGCATCAAAATGCGCAATATTACACATTCAGATACCATTCGGAAACTACTGCCTATTCGGATACTACTGCCATGATTTAAAAAATATTGAAACTTTATATTAAAAATAACTAAATTAAACAAATTTTATATTAAAAGTAATAACTTATTAAAAGTATTCACAGTTTTTGTATAGTAACACATTAATTTCATCAAAAAAATAGATTCAAAGTGAATAAAAACTTTGTACTCACATATTTCTAATGTTTTTCTCTCGTGTGCATTTATTTTTTCGGAGCACGAAGTATTTGTGACAGCAAAGAAAATACAACTGAAGTTGGCTACGAAGTTCACTTCGTTGTCCTTCTGTGACGTGTGCGCAATTTTATCGACCGCGCAATCTTATACCACCCTACCCTTTGCTTGTTCTATATATACATACTTGAATCTATATCTCTTGAATCTATATTTGTTCTATATATACATACTTGCTTGAACATATTTTTTAATATATCTGAACATTTTAGGGATCAAATAAGTTCTTGCATACGTTTGAAAGTAATTTCTACACCAAAATGATGAACATCGTCGCAGTTTACTTTAGTCTAGTTTTACTTTAGTATTTGAATTTATTTAGTTATTGCCAGGTTCTCTTTGTCCATCCAGCTATTTGTATATATAATGTTGATGACTATGATGTCAGTGTCTATGATTTAGTTTAGAAAAAATAATTAAAATATACTTTATATCTAAGAGGTATAAAGAAAAAAATTATAACTTAATTAATTATTTATCAATTGCGTCCTTAAAAGAAAATT
This sequence comes from Dione juno, assembly GCA_037127375.1. Taxonomy (NCBI): domain Eukaryota; kingdom Metazoa; phylum Arthropoda; class Insecta; order Lepidoptera; family Nymphalidae; genus Dione; species Dione juno. The sequence continues at coordinate 2,851,930 of JAXRJS010000038.1, read as the reverse complement.
ATTAAATAAATAAAGTACAAATTAATAAATATATATAACAAAAATTACTAACCTTACTTTTACATTTTATCTCATTATAGTTTTCAATTGTAGCATCATATTAAAAAAAAATATATAATATACTTTATACTTTAAATTTATTAATACTAACGAAAAACGTTAATTTTTAAAACATAAATATTAAATGGTATTTAACTATCAACTTATTATCATCATCGTATAAGATGAAATTCAGTTCAATTCAAAAAATTCAATCACTGTGTGAACGAGGCCCCTCCTGCTTCTTGTGTCCTAAATTGATTCGTCCCTTGTGTGACGTCCATCCTCTGAAATTCTCTTGTCCTTAGACCTTGTCTTTAGTCATCTATGTAAATATATTAAAGATAACATATGAAGCTATAAATTAACACTTATGTAAAATATTATCTATTACTACTAATCTTCTATTCTTTATATTGTAAATATATATTAGTCTTGTTATAGGTGTAGGATTTAACGGAATCTCTCATAAACATGCATACTTCTGTTTCGTTATCTCTTTTTAACCGTACATTCACTTTAGCACTCCATTGAACGTTTTAAATTTATTTATAAATTATTTATGACATAAGCGATGTGATCTATGCACTAGAAAGCTTGGAACGCCACAATCTAAAGAATCGGATTGAATTTAATTGAATTAAACTATTCATACTATACTCCATAATACTTTCAATTATTTACTCTATCGTACTTTCGAACTATATGGTACTTTCGATTTAAAAATATATTAACAGTGTCGATGGTGGAAGTCTGGGGGTGGCAAACAGTCGAATAGTGTCTAAAGGAACACTTGAGCCAATCACTTGTCAAAGCATTTGTCATCAAATAAGCTATTCATATGCTATATCATAGCTATTATTTATATATTTTAAGATAACGCAAGGAGTATCTACCACATACTTATTACGCTACCCTTGTTATCATTAGCAGTACATATTCGTTGCTCCGTCGCGAAAATTTTACTATCATAAGCTTCTATTTTTCAAGCTTCAAATTATTATATTCCTTTTGATATCTAAATTTCTATGTACGCGTCAATTGCTTTTTAATAAAAACAATTACATCTGGATTGATAGTATGCAATTTTGCTCTAAATATAGTTGTACCTCTAAATTTCATTGGTACGATATCACAAAAACAAATATATAATAATGAAATTTAAACATTAAAAAAATACATAACTCTATTATTGTAGTGATATTCTTGCTTTTACACTGAAGGCTAACGAAAAATTGGTAATTTTTTTTCTAATTTATATTTGGAGTAAAAATTAAACATAAAATATTTTTAAAAGTAATGTATAACACATTACTTTTAAATATGAATAACACTTTAGTGTAACTATAGTAACATTTGTGCCAATGTTTGGTACCTTTTGCACAAAAATAGGGCTCAGTCGCTCCTTCATGGCTAACCCTCCATCAAACCATCATTGAAGTCGGATAATACTCACGTTGTACTCTGTTCACTAATTGGAAACCTTCTTAAGAGCTTTCGGCATAAATACGGTCATTATTTTATTTGTTATTCTTAAAATATTGCTCTCCTCCTTGTTTTTTTTTTTAATTTTAGAACCTTATAATTCTTTTTATTGTTAAGAAATGCGCGTGCCAGTGCGTCTCTGCAAGTCCTAGGTCAGCCTTTTAAAATATGTGACATGGTTTTAGGTGTGATCTTCATCTACCAAATTAGAATATTATACTTTCATGTATTGGTGCGAAAATAAGAACTACTATTAAAAATCGCATTAAAATAGCAGATACCAAATTCAAAAGTATTAAAAAGATTGATAAATCGGTAAACAAAGTTGTGTGGCAAGGATCATAAGGTCCACGCTAGTCTTCTATTCTATGAACGTGCTTACAACAAAATATATATTTACAAAGAATATCGATATAGATAAATAAAACATACACTTTACTTAATTAACCTTGGTTGACTTAAAAGTATTTTTTTTTATAAGAGCATTGATGTTTCCCCTAACCTAATTGAAATGTCAATCAGCTTCATAATTTTTATGCATTAATTAGGGTACCTATGCATGACCAAATTTTATAGCCCTCTACCACTCTTCAAATTCAAGACGATTAGAGTAGCGGCGCTCAACACCACACTTTGTTTTATCAATGTGGGTTAATAATAATTACTTCTAGGGGGAAGTCATTATTAAAGGTAATTATTTTATTATATTATTATAGGTTAGGATGAGATAGATGCACACTGCAATGGCCACGATCAAAAATCTGATTTCCAATTATTTCATTTACATAATATTATGAAAATTGGTGGTATAGTAAGGGGAACTTCACACTAGATTCCTTCTGCCTAACCTGCCTGCCATTCGGGAGAGAAATCTCAAAAAATTTACAACGTCTTTTAAAAAATTGTATTTATTTCTATAACATAAATGTTCAACTTTTGATCTAAAAATCCTGTTAAATACATGCGTTCTCATGTTTTTTTATAATAATAAATCGAACAAATATTAGCACCTGTTGGAAAATAAAACTTAAAATATTCATAACTTTTATATGATATATTAGGACACATGTTTCTTATGAATAGTCCTAACAAAAATAAAAAAAATACAATACTTTATTTTTCTTGGGACTATTTATTTTATGATTAATTTTTGTTTATGATAGACTGTAACGTGACGGTTGATAGAACTATTTTTATATTCCCATTTTGGTTAATCAAAGTGCCGTTGAGTTCCGTCACTCAATACGCAATATCAATATGTGTTTTGACACTTATTGATGCGCCCACATGCAGGAAGTTTATAAAAAAATTAACACACAAGAGATTATACTGTGAGTGATTAGCGCTTAGTAACGAATCCAATACGAATCTAATGAATATAATATTTTAAATATTAACTGTCGTACGCACCTTTAGAATCTTTTCAATTATGGCACGAAAGTAAAAATGATGACAGTGTAGTTTCGAGTATTCAGCGTTGTCTCAAAATCTTTGTAACGCCGACTGTTACTATCGCGCAAATCGCCCAAAACCGCGATATTCAAGGATATCAAATAGTTTTCAGCGGACGTTATATCTGTGTAAATATATATTTCAATATACATAATAATTAAGTATCTACATAAGTAGATTTATTATTGGATATTTATATGTTTGTTGAATATATATCTGTATATTACATTATAGTATACATGTATACCTGTATTATCAAAACATATCTTATGTAAGTGTATGTATAACTTTTAATTTTTTTTATATAGTTTTTGTTATCATTATATATTATTTATTATATTTTTTTTGCAATAAGCCTTATTCACCTTTTTTCCTTTCTTCAACCAGTCCTCCATTTGCCAAAGGTTGTCTGTTAGAGATTGCTTGAAGCGATAAGACCGCCTTTGCATACTTTTTATATTTCTAGTTATTTATTTATTTGTTTTGTATGTGCGCAATAAGGTATAAATAAAAATAAAAGTTAAATAAATACGTAACATACACCTAAGCTTCATAATAAAATTTAATTGTATGCTTAAAAGTTCAGTTTGTCTACTAATTATGTCATTTAAAATAGTATAATAAAGTAAGTGTAGAAAATTCTATACTACATATTTTTTACAAACATTTTGAATGTACCTCAAAATATTTAATTATTTCCATTTTTTTCATTGCCTAAAGTTCATTTACAATTGAATACACAGTTACATCATATGTATGAATATTTCGTATTGTCTGCTAAAATATTTAATCAATATTGGGCATATAATAATTTCCATAAAAAGAAAATGACATATATATATCAATAAAAGATACAAAAGGAAGTATTGTTAAACAAACATACAGTTCATTGAGAACCATGTGAGCAAATAACCTCAAGGACTTGGGAATTTGACAAAAAAAAAAATAATCGTTATAGTTGTCGCCTGATTATTATTAATGACTTGGTAAACGTTTATTTTAGTAAAAAAAAAATTACACGTTCCAAATTTTTATTGTCATTATAATATGTATTTGCTTAAAATATTTCTTAAACTCGATTTCGTACAATAACAAATACAAATTGAAGGACATATCACACATGCACATAAAATAATATGAACAGTTGTGAAAATAATATATCATTAATCATCTTCAGTTTAGTTAAACTTATGATCGTACTTTACCAACTTTGCCATTGTGCTTTTAAGCTTCAATAGCTCTGGGACATCCATACACTCTTATTCTGTCCATTTCAAGTAAAATAACCAAAACGATGTCTAGACAAAGCTCTCGTATGCAGTGTCATAAACTAAATGAAAAAGCATCTTGTTGATTAACATTGTAAATTGAGAATGTCGTACGGAATGCTTGCATCGCATACATATATTATAATACTGAGAACATTTTATTAGCTGAATATTTTTTTAATCATACTCGCTTTAGCATACTCGCTTCGTTTGCGTGAGCTTTACGGTACTTGCTCTGCGGTAAATGCTCTGCTTGCTTTGCTGTCGCTTACTTAAAAACCGAATAATTTTATATTTCAATGGATGGATTTTTTTTATATTGGAGGCTAGAGATCCCTACATATACAAGTATGTACAGCGATGGCACAACCTGTTGTTTTATCTTCTTCACATATCCCATATATTTTTGTGAGGCGGATAGAAAAAATAATTACATTTATTTATAGTTTGGAATCTATCGTTATGTCTAATAACAGCATTGAAATACTACAGAATTGAAAATACTATCGATAAAAAGTAAAGCCAATAAATTCTTAATATCACATCATTGCCGTGCAAATTTGAACTTTTTATGCTTCTAATAAAGAAAGTTTTCCTCAATTGATTTTAATTATATCAAGAAAACCAGTGAAGTAACGGAGATTGTAAAGTATAAACTGTGGCATTAAATGTGGTAGTCATCTATTAAATTGAATTTGATTGCTCCGGGTTAATTCTGACTTGTACTGCTATTAAACGTTACTACGCTGATTTTGGAACATTTACGTTTCAACAGTCTCATTGGACTGAAATATCCATGTTGCAGTAGACACACAGTTTAGATATTTATTTAGTTAAATACACTAGAAACTTTAAATGGTCTTTAGGTGTTACGTTAGCAATTAAAAACCATTTAAAGTTTCATTGTATATAAAAGAGAATAGAGCTAAACTTTTGTCTGATAAAAAATATATGCTTTAATCAAACCCGTAGTTTCTTACATAATTGGTACCATCTTCATTTTAAAATATTTCATATAAGGACGTTTTCCTAAGTTTCCGGTCAGCGACTCCATTATTAATATTTGGCACAGTTCCCAAATATCTAGCCCATATCAATGTCGTGCGATCATTTATCTTGTGTCGATGGTTCATGCCTCATAAAACCTTAACTCTGTGGTGGTATATCACTGATAAAAAGGATTCTCAATACATGTTTACTTTCTGTTCAGTGTATGAGTAATGATCGACATAATTAGGCTATTGGCAGTAATAACTGTATGTATGGTAGATTACTGTATGGTAAACTACTTATTATTATTCGATAAGAAAAAAAGTTGTTGAAGCCAACGTGGCGCGTAATTTCTTAGCTGTATAATAATAGAAACTGCGAAAATGAGTTTGCCAATTGAAACTGAAGACACTCAATGTTTGAAGTCAGAGTCTTGAAACAATACTAGAAAAAACAGGTTAGTTTTTTATTCTCTAATATGTGAGAATAATTCACATAACCGAAGTCGATATGCGCATTCAAATCAAATACACTTGAAATTGTTTAAAATTTATTTTGAAGAGAATGTAACCATTTCCTGGTTATTATTAATCCTTTCAAGAATATTAATGTATGAGTGTGTATCGATTATAAAAATATATCAATTCGTTTTTAGGGGTCCGTATTCAGATCTGAAAACTGCTAAGTTAGAGCAAATGAAATATATGAGCGTTTATACTTGACTTGAAAAAAGTCATTATAAAATTATATCTGTTATTCATTTCATACAAAATGTCCGCAAATTTAATCATGAAATTAGTACGGAACCCTTGGTGCGCGAGTACTACTCGCACTTGCCCGTTATTTTTTATATTTTTTGAGTTTTTATTTTATATTTTTAAATTAGAATTTATTTACTTTGATAATACGATACAAGACAATAAAATTCTCAATATTATTATATCGTCGAGAGAATTAACACCTTGGGATATGAACCCGAGTACCGTTTTCACAGTCTGCAGTCTATCAGTAGCAGCATAAAGCTAAAGTATATAGATACTTGTAACTTTATTTACTAAAAAAATAGTTACTTGAAGAACTTTAAATAATTGTATATTACCTAAGCCTAAAATTTTACTTAATTTAAAATAAAAAAATAATAAAGGAAACTTAAAAAAACATTTTGAGTACTTTCTATGATATTTCTTACTTATATAATTCATCGCGTAGTCGTTCCATGTCGTCGTGCCACTCTCACAAAGTAATAACCACAGAATCTCTTTCTGGTTTATCATGATTCACGATTGATCGCCAAATCGTCACTATTAAGTTGATGTCTCGAAATATAGCGAAAAACTGGCAAAGGAGGGTTACACTAGAGAGACCTTTACACTAGAGAATCTAGTGTTAAGACACTATTCAATATCGTTATAGGTGCATAATATACGAGATACGTTACGCAAAAAAAAAAACAAAATAAGCGAAACTAATCAAATTATTAATAGAACAAGATTCTCTAACATATCAGATTTTAGATGAACTGAAGTAACATTATGAGCTAAGCTAAAATAGATGTACAATTTCTATTAGTACGCCGAAATTACATCGTGATATGTATTATAAAACAGTATTATAAAACTATTACTTGTTAATGGACCTTCCTTCCGGGAAAATCTTTCGATGAAATACAAAAGGTTATCATTGCTTTTGTGAATTATTAATAATGTTGACTGGAGATTATCTTCCACTACATTGTATTTTTGTTCGTTATTATATATGATTTATTTTATTATATATATATATATATATATATATATATATATATATATATATATATATAGTATATATATATATATATATATATATATATATATAGTATATATATATATATATATATATATATATATATATATATTCTTATATATTCTTACTATCTCCCTTCTTATTTTTATCTTTTTGAAAATGTTAGTCCACAATAAGCATAGAAAAAAATACTAACATAAAACATATAAACGTTTCTAAATCCCGATGCGTTCAAATTTTTATGTATTCTGTAAGTATTTTTTGTATTCTCTTCCTTCTATGGCAAAAGTAACCCAGTATTAAGATATTTCGTTCTTCCAATTTCCATTAGATTTTCGAGACATTGCATGTTGAATGATAGAGTTTAACTCTCCGTTTCGTCTTCTAGAGTGGAAAAATTAAATTAATTTTAATAAAAATTTCTGAAGTTGGAATAGAAACCCACGACTATCACGCTCAAATGCTGTCCCACTGCGCCATAATGGCCACAATGTTACTTAAAAACAAAAATCAACTAACTTCAGCCTTTCTGTTTCTACAATTCTCGTCTCATTTCTCATCTACCAAACAAAAAGAATATATTTATACTTATTTATACATGGTGTGTGCATACCGCAGCTAATTTTAATCGTGTATATTTAGTGTAATGGTCGCTTGGTAACGAGATTCCTACTGTTCCACTCTTTAGTGGCTAATAACTGGCTCATTTGCGGTTTACAAGCGAGCTTGGCTTTGTAAATGTAATCCTTAGTACGTATTATTTTTAAACCTATAGTTTGTTTGTTTACTTTACTTTTAAATGTAGTTTCCATGCATTGTTAGTTATATTTAACATATACATAGTTCTTCACTTACCGTCTGTCGAGATATCGTGAGTTGAGTGGCGGACTTCAACGCCGTGGTTTGTCTTGATACCAGCCAATAAAATAAAAATTATTTCACTCTCCCCGAGTATAAACTGAACTCACAGCCATCTCGTTTACAGTCAGTTAGTCAGTCAGTCAGTAGTCGATAGCCAATGAACAATTATAGCCATTAAAATAATTTTATAATCCATACATTCATAAACAAATATTTATTTTTAAAAACAATGGAGAAAAAGAATTCACTTTCTGGACCTGTTTCAATTTTACAGGAGAATATGAATAATAAATGGTAATATTTAATTGGTTGAAGAAAGCACCCTGACTATTACTATTTTCACTTAAGATATGTAGTTCGCAGAGTTAATTTTTTTATTTTCACAATATGGCATCTGGTTGTCGCTGGGGTGATTTTTATTATTATCTTGTATTTAATGACACTTTGTGAATGGTTTAGACAAATGATTTACACCAGACCACTTGACACAGTCAACCCACGAAATTTTTACAACATAACATACATACATACTTTACATATATACATACATACATACTTACATATATACAAACATACATAGACTAGTGAGTATATTCTCTCTCCTTTGCGTCGTGCTGATAGGTTTGACGATTCCGTTGTAATGCTCGTACAGTTAGCTTTCAATTTAACGCTCGAGACATTGCGTCTGGTTGAAAATGGTGGGAGAATGGACTACAAATTGGTAGGGTAAAATCGGTATATATGTTCCAGTTTTTGAAAGAAACTTGATATTTTAAATCTAAATACTTTGAAATAAATTAGAACCTTACCTATTTAATCCGTCAAGGTGCAGCGGCACAGCACGTGACTATAAACGCTATCGTTATGGGTTCGGTTCTCCTACTTGGGGAGAATGATTTATTTAGTCTCTACACTCTGGTAAGAAGAGAAAGATACGGAGTTGAGTTCTGCCACTCAACGCACAATGTCTTAATTTTGAGAATTGTGGGAACGGAGTGTTTTAACACTACTTATGGGTACCTCTGTTTACCCTGCTGTATGCGGAAAATAGCATGAAACTAGTTTTTTATATTTAATCATTAAATAGCTTTAGAACCTGTTTTGTTTTCCTTACTACTATTGGTTTTGTAGAAAGTATGTCCATGCAAAGGATAGATGCCCACCTGTCTAGATAAATGACTCACAAGTACATACGTATAAGTCACAGTATAAATAAAATATTTTTGTTAATTTTTTATTTCACACTGCCTTTTCAATTGTATAACTATATGTACGAGTACACACTGGTATAAATATATAGTAGGGTAAAAACTAGTGCCAAGTTTAAGCGTCCGTATTCGAAACATTGAGTGGCAGATTTCAATGTCTTCGGCTTCAAAATAAAACCTGTATTTATGAATATTTTGTATTATAAATAATTTATATTCTTATTATTTATAATGTAGTCATATTATACTATAGGCATTTAAGTCAAAATTCAAATTAATTTTTAAACAATTATTTATTATTAGTTAAGTTTAATTGAGATTAATAAAATTAATTAGAGAACTTTATTGAACCTTATTAACTTTATTAATTACTTAAGAAAAATAGAAAATCAAGATTTTTGTAAACAATATTCTTCCTGTTTAGAGTTAAATTTAACTAATTTCGTTCTATATTTGCAGCAAAAATTCTTAAAAATATGGATATATTTCGTACAACCACTTATTATCCACATATTCTAATAAATATAACATTCATGTCGCTGTCTTTAATAGCATCACAATTATTTAATTTGATATTTTTGGTATTGTTTTTTATTTGCTTTATGTTATTATTTTGCTTTATGTTATTACATAGTGATATATATAATGTAGAAGCAAATGATTGTCCTGGTCATTAGTTAATGTGCGTTTGCGCTATGTCATATCTGATATATTCAAAGAGAATCCGACCAAGCACTAGAATCAAATGGATAAATTCCGCTTTTTCTAAAGCCATCAAGGGTATTTGCTGGTATAGCAGCGTGTAGCCATGCATTTCCTATAAAAGTTCCAGCATTATGATGAGTTATCCTTTCATTAGAATTTGTGCGCTTGGACTGATTAGTTTCATTTTCGAAAAAAGTACCAAATGGCCCAAAAACTGTATCTAACGGTTGAATGGTTGAAGATGAGTGACTGGGTAAGCATAATAGAATAACGTTGTTTTTGGAAGCAATTTCAAGCATATCCGGTGCAGATGAATGTGATGGATGCCCGTCTATAATTAGCAAAACTTTCCCTTGGGGCTTAAGAGCTATGAAGTGTTCCGTGAACCATTTATAGAAAAGATGAGTATTTATATTTGGAGACATTTCATTAATATACACTTTTGAGCCTGGTGGTAGACCGTTCTCCAGTTTTGATTTCTTATTCACCTCTTCAACGATTATTATTGGTGGAAGAAAATTACCAATAGCATTGCAACAAGCTATGATAGTCACCGTTTCCCTCTTCTCCACAAATGATATTGAATCAACCTTTTCACGCTTATTGTTAAGCTGAACTCCTAATTCGTCCATATTGTAAATTCTCTCAGGCTTATTCAATAGGTCATTGTCACTCAAGATTTTGCTCAGATTTTCGTGAAATTTATTCTGTTGATCTGTTCTAAGACATTTGGATCCGGACACAGGTAAAACTTCGGCTTGCCTTACAGATAAATCTGGATTTCGCTCAATAAAGCTTTTAAACCATTCATTACCAGCCACCTCGTTTTCTTTATCAAAATTATGATTAATCTGTAACTTTTCGGCAAAGTGATATGCTAACTTACATATGGATCGTCTATTTGGAGGAAATCCCATGTCACTAAGCTTCATAATGTACGCTACCAACGTTCGCTCATTTTCAAAACCTAGGACAGGACGTTTGCCCAAAGTCAAATTCATTTCATTTTTAATTTCATAACGCCGTCGTAATGTTCTAGACGGAATCCCAAATCGCCTAGATATTTCATTGATTCCCAATTTCTTTTTATCAATTTCTTTGAAAGCTGACTGTAACTGCTCCTTTGTCCAAGAAACTACTCGAGCTTGTACACCTTCTTTTCTTTTGTATTTTCTTGGCATGACTCACCTACAATAAACAAATTAATGAATAAAAAAATCATTTAAGTACCTATATATATATCGTCCAAATTGTAAATTCTCTCAGACTTATTCAGTAGGTCATTTTCACGTCCCAATATAGTCACGACGTAAAACACTTAGTCAAGGCTCTTACTGCATAGAGGGATAGTCGCCCCTAAATGTATTTTTAATTACTATTCTTTATGCTAGAAAGAGACACCGTTAGAATTTTGTATTAAACCAATGTTCAAAATCTTTAGTCTCGTAAATATTTTGTCAGTGCTATTTCTTTCAAATTAGACAAGAATATAATGTAATTAATATACAAAGTAGTACTTACTTTTTTTTTAAGTAGGACTTACGTAGTACTTTTATATTTGTCTTTGTTGCTTCTGCTGCGAATGTACAAGCGAAATATGTCCGTCTCGCACAACAGCTTACGTGTCACTGAGGCGGGGGGCGCGCGACCGCGGCATCTATCCCCGGTTTGTGGATCAATAGGTACATTCACCTTGCAGAATACAAGATAAGTGAAGATAAAACATATATTATGAGCATTTTAAATATACAGAATGACTAGCAGGACGATAGACAAATTGAAACAGATGATGTTATGTCTAAAATACTTAAAGAAAACATAAAAATTTGAACGCAGCGGTATTTGGAACCGTCCAAGAGTGGGTTCAAATCTCGCTGCGCTTAAATTTTTATGTGTTTTTTTAAGTATTTTTATTAAGTATGTGGATTAACACTTTAAAAATCAATAAAGTATTTGTTATGTCTAACAATTTTTTCATGGTATGTATATTTTTTCTATACGTACATAATGCAGATCTGAACATTTATAATAAATTTGTTCTTTAAATTAACTGGTTAATATATACCTATAACTATAAAAATAAAAAGGTTACATTATAATTATAAACACTTTAATCTGTATAAATAAATATAATATATTTATTTATAATATTTATAAATATAATTCATGATAAAAAATAGTACTCTAATATGTACTGCAATAAAGTTTACTCGTAACAATAACCAGTTTCGAGTTTTATTATGTGTGTCGTAATAACTAATTTGCTTTAAATGCAGTTTAAGTATTCGGTAACCATCGCTTGAGTTCAGGCGTATGTATGTTATACTTGTCCACTCTGCAATCTGCAATCAAAATTATGCCTTAAGTCCTTACGCATGAGACATGTGTGTCAGTTTCCCTTATTCTTGTGTAATATTATAATTTATTATAAAAAATTGTTGTTGTTGCTTATAAATTTGTATTTGTGTTCATGTTAAAATAAATTGAAATATTAATAAGTTATAATAAATTATTGTTTTTTAAATTTGCACTATAAGCGTAAGTTAAAAATTTATTTTATTAAATATATTTATATACATATATTTATTATAAATTTAAATGAGTTATTATTTAACATTAAAAAAAATATAACCCCACATAGCAATATTCAAAATGTTATCATTTTCAAGATAATTTTGATGGTTTAAAAAATATTCCTTTTAGGTACGGAACCCTGAAAACCAGCAGAAATATTAAAACAACAAGGATTTAAAGAAGATCAAAATATTAATAAAATAAGGGAATTATTTAATCTTTGTATTTGAGTAAATTAGAAATAACAAAAGCTCTTGGTACTTAAAAATAAGTTGTATCGAGTATTACATTAAATGTACATTATAATGTTGATCAGAACGCTGGACAGGTTTCATTGAATAGTAAATAAAAAACTCTCGATTAAGCTGTTTTGTCACAGCAAAATCTAAATTATAATCATAATAATTTTCGGATCTATAATAATATATGAGATACGTCGGATTTGTAACATGCATTTGTTTGTGTCAGGATTAAAAAAATATTAATTTTATTGCTTAACAAGCGGCATACGCGTGGCTTCGCCCGTTCGAGGTTATTATTTATTTAATAAACTGAATTGAGTTCGTGTTCTAATATAAATTGGCGGCGCACTTGTAAAAAATCATGAAATGAATTCAACATAAAAATATTCGAATGAATAGCTCCTGAGATTAACGCGCTATATAATATTAGTATATATGGAAAATGTTAGAGACGCGACGACAACTCCGTATTCATATTTTAAAACTTTGATGTCTACTAAAATATATATATTATTGTTATGCTCTAAAAGACAAATTTGATCTATATGCAGTTCACAGCGTATCTAACGTATTTAAGGGTTAAGGAATAATACTGTATTATATAAAACAGTTTTTTTACATAAAATTGGTTAATATATCTTATTCTTAGGAGATAATATATGCTATCGTAGTTTATTAATTTAAAATTCTTAAAGGAAAATCATTTCGTAATACATGTTTTTTTCCACAAGTAACTCTCTATATGATATATATAGCCTATAGCCTTTCTCGATAGATGCCTTCTTCTTGGACTATCTTCTTCAGCTTAATTTCTCAGGTTCAGCGTTCGTTTGTGTGGATTATAGAAAGTCAAAATCTGTTTACTCTAGCTATTGTAGGAATTTGGAGACTGTTACTGGATCGTATACACTCTTCTTATATACTAGGATATCAATAAAATGGTTATTTCAGAGAATATCAGTTGTAAAATGCAGGAGAAGAGGTGTCATCCGCGCCTCCTCTAGGCATGCGGGGCGCATTCATACTATACCTATTTTCCATATTGTAAAGCGCGTATTTAAAAATATTAATACATAAAGAATTACGAAATCATTTTAAGAATTACAGTATTATTCTCTATACAATTAAATCCTGTAGTCTATTTCTGTAGATCATACTAACCGTTTATAGCATTTCTCTTAAAGTAATATCTTAAAACCTATCAGTGATTTAAAATGTAGGAGAGAACAGCAAAAGCACTATTTGGAGGGTAAACTTTAAATAAAATATGTTCATAATATTATTGTCTAAACAATATATTTTTTTTATATATACATTTTTTTATTTGTGCAATTAATGTATTAGCTTTAAGAATGTTGATATAATATATAAAATAGTTTAAAAACTGCCTAAAACAACTGTTGTGTAACATGTATTTTTATTTTGAATATTGCAACACCACAGACTTGGTCTTGATTGGATTGATATTCTCTTACTATTAGTATTAATTATATTGTTGTTATATAGATTTAATACTGATCATAAGAAACTGTTATTTTTAAAATTTTTTTATTATTAATTGTTGCATAGAACTAGGGCTATATCTAAGCAAGTGCTTATTGAAAAACATACTTTTTATACTGTTACACTATGTATAATTAATTACTCATACATACATACATACATATATTACAAGCTTACATCAACATCATCTTCTTTATCTTTCATCATCTTCATCTTCAACCTCATCCTTACCCTCGCTGTAGACGTGCAACTGTCGGTACACTATCATGCAGTTGCAGTAACCCACTTGCTATTTGCCACAGGTTAGACCCTGATCATGAATTGTTAACACTGTTTAGCCTGTTTTACCTCCAAATGTCTGGCTGATCAACGATTTTTCTCGTCTTCTATGTAAAAGTGAGGTAAAATGTGTTTCCAAGATCTTTCGAAAGTCTTATAAATAAATTATATATCTTCTGACTCATTGAGTTCTACTCCTAATATTGAGTATACCTTGGAAAGCTAGCATAATCTCGTCTAGGCCAAATCTTCTAGAACACTTACAAAAATGTAAATTAATGTACGTTCGAATGTGCTCAATAATAATTATTTACAAAAAACTTCGACTTTGAATTTTGTCAAAATTAATACTATTTTTGGAAATCTTTCTTGAATATTCTGGTTTTCAAGGCAAGCACTGTTTATAATGAAAGGTTTTTATTATTGATTACCAATATATTCATCTTTAGACCGACAGTCATATTATTATTACAATTAAAGACAATAAATATTTTAATCAAAACTTGATAGAATGCGCAGCGGCAAGCGTCTGCGTGTAAACGCGACGGTTGTGGGTTCTATTACTCGTGCTGATAACAAGATAAAGAGCACCTAGGAGTACCGCCTCTTATCAGGTGGAGAGCGGAGAGCTAAACAAAGTTTATTAAAATATTGCAGTCGGACGACGTCTGTTATACAGTGACGATTGTCGGTTCGATGTGCATTCGGGGGATAATTGCATTTATTTAATATTACTATGGTAAAACAAAGCTCAGCACTCAATGTCTTAAAGCTTAGAACGGAGTGTTTGAGGAAAAACTTTCTCTATTTTCATTGCTTTTTTGAATAAAAGCTATTAGATTTATGTAATAAGAATAAATTAATATTTAAATATGAAACCATTATTAATGTTATGTTAACTTAATCTTTTTAAGTTAATTAAATAGAAACATTGCTTACTCAAGTCAGAATATTTGGAGATGTGACTTTTCATGTGAAGTCTTCTAGAAAGAGGCTGATATGCTGTTACTGACAAACGGTTGTTTATAATTAATTACTTTACATACATATAAACAGCCTTTTGTTTTTGATTAAAATAATTTGTCTTTTCCTCATATTGAAGTT
This sequence comes from Dione juno, assembly GCA_037127375.1. Classification (NCBI taxonomy): domain Eukaryota; kingdom Metazoa; phylum Arthropoda; class Insecta; order Lepidoptera; family Nymphalidae; genus Dione; species Dione juno. The sequence goes on along the minus strand of JAXRJS010000038.1, from coordinate 2,836,438 downwards.
GTTTTAGTTTCGTAATTAGACACTTGAAATTAGAATATATAGTACTCGAGGGAATAATTTCACTTCTCGATTTAGATAGAGCAACTGGATATCATGACATTGGATTCTCTCTGTTCTGTGGGAAAAATGTGAAGCGATATACTAAGAAAAATCAAAAAACATGATATTTTTAAATTTTTAAGTGTTCTTAAAATACATCAAGAGTATTTTTAATATAAAACTGATAATTCATAAAAATAACTACTAATTCCTGCCGAAACCCGGGATCGAACCAGGGACCTTTAGATCTTCAGTCTAACGCTCTCCCAACTGAGCTATTCCGGCTCTTCCAAAGACATTGTAAATACAGCAGGAATCTTGATTCTTTTGGTCTAAAAACGAGTTAACAGAAAAAGTAAAGATCTGAAATATTTATATTATAAATTTACTAGTTTTTTAACTAATAATAACTCAAATAATTCTGAAACGAAGAAAAATCCTTCTAAGATATATTATTTAAGAAGATCAAGATTTATACAACCATAACATACTATTTCTTAACATAGTTCAATAATATATATATATATATATATATATATATATATATATATATATATATATATATATATATATATATATATATATATATATGTATATATATATATATATATATATAATATTAAAAGATATATTCAATATATTTTAATATATATATACTACTGAAATCGAAAAACACTTTATATGCGGTCGCAAATACAAAACTCGTTCCCTCTCATCCAGTAACTATTATTTGATAACATCGTTTGGCAAACATTTGCATAAAAATAATGACGTATCACTCTCATGCGGAAGGAGATTCAAATAGTTTTGATTTTGTTCTTTACTCGTAAATTATGTTGTTTTTCTGTATCAAGGAAAATATTTTGCAAAATAAGAGTAAAAAAATATGTTCCCTCTTTATAAATGTAAGGACTTTTATGGATTCTTTAAATATATATTATATTTTTTGGCTTAAAGCATTATTTTATTAAATTGCTAGTCAAATGGTGTAATTTAACATCGCGCTTTAATCTTGCTATTGGATCTATTACTCACAAGCATCGCGTTCACAGTCACACAGATTCACGACTTACTGTCCGATTTTAGATTTGAAAGTTTTTAATCTTACAATGTACTTAATTATTATTATTTCCGTTATAATTTGCTATGTTTTTGTTCTTATTATGGTCTTGTAGTATTTATTGTCTTAATTTTTTTTGTTATAAAGATTAAAATTAATTTTAAAATTGCCTACCTCCAAAAAAAGAAAAAAAATTATAGTTATTAATATGTACAAATTTTTCTTCATTTACATAAAGAATTTAAAATTGAAATCTATATTTATTATTTACATAAACAAAATATATGCCCAAATGTAATATTAGAAATATTAATGTCAACTAGGTATTTTTTTCCTGGCATCGGGATTTGTTTTTCTTATAAGAAAAGGCAAAATTTACTAGAATTTACTTCTATATAAAAACAAAAGCAAAACCCTGAAGAAGATAATACAATTCTAAAATAATAGACAAAGTCAAGATTTCAATAAAATGTATATTTAACATTCCTCTAAAACTTGTTTTCTATTAATTTTATAGACACAACTGTAGCAGAGTCAGGCTTGCGTAGTAATATTTTTATTGAAGCTACAGAGCACGACCTACTTACTTTATTTGAGATATAATTAAGATAACTTTACTGAATTTATTCCGAATGGAATTTTGAATCTACAGCAGATCTTTGGCAAAAATAGTAGTGCGTTCTGCAGATAAATCGATATTTGCAAAGTGCTGTATCTAGAGAAGAAAAGTCAAAGGTACATATAATACAATAGATTTTTCTATTAAATAATTATAGCAGTACTTCGAAAAAATTAACAAGTCTTTAAAAATGATAGATGTGAAGCTGAACATCATATAAAATAAACGATCCCATTGAAAATATTGATATATTATGTTTTGTCTTCACATATATCGTTTTTGTCTAAAACAAAACAAATACTTATTGCAAAATACCTACTAATTATTCAAATATAGTGAAATATTTTTACTACTTAAAAAAATTAATTATTAAACAATTACATTTATCGTGACATATAAGGCTCATCGAATCTTAAAATCTTAACTGTTGCTTATAAATGATAAATGAAGAATGACAAAGAGGGAGAGAGAGTGAATGGAAAGAACAAGTCCATAAAAGAGAAAAATATCTTGTAGCAAGACGACAAACAGTAACCGTTAGTTGACAGGTTATAAATGCTAATGGATATCAGAGTAATATCTATCTCTATATCAGATATCTGGCTATTTCTATGTATGCTGACTACAATTTGAAGTTGAAAAAAATTACATAAGGGAAAACCGAGATAGATTGCCCCAATTGCCATAATTGACACAATTTGTTGTGCGGGGCGGATTTTTTTGGTTGTACAAGCGAGCGATATTTAAAGAGGACTCCACAAACGCTAGCAAGTATGAAAAATAAATATTCTTTGTCTCCTATCTTTATAAGTAGTCAATATTTTACTTTTTTCTTGCACATCTAGTACACCTTTAAAAGACAATAACTAATATGTTGCAATTATTTTATTTCAAATTAATATTCCAAAGGACTTCTAGGTGGCCTTTACCTAGGTGAAAGGATACTCGCCTCAAATAAATTCGAAGTCGAAGGATAAATTCCCTTAGATCCATATACATTTCTATACAGTAAGAGCTTTGCCAAACAGTTTCACATCATGACTATTTTAATAACTACTATAAATTTTAACGTCTTTGTGGGTATTTGTCGATAATAAGCATGACTTGATAATAAATGACATACCGTTATTGGCTTGCTTTCGCTAGCTAGCAGAGTGGAATACAAGAGCAACCGGGAAACCTGCACATAAGTTTCTCGTAAAGGTGAAGCTACTAAATACCTCTTGATAACCTCAGCCTACCTGCTTCTGGTAGCAATAAATGTTCATCGTAAAATTTGGGAAGAAGATTTTGGCAAAGAAATGTGGTGGTGGATTATTTCCATCTAATTGATTAATACATCACATACATCAAACACTTCATGTCAACATAGATTGATCAGTGGGGTCAGTGGATTCACCATTTACAAGCTAGACTTTCAACGAGGCTCACAACGACGAAGACTGTCTACTGCATAATAGCAGTAACAGAAGTGGTGCACCCGTGTGCGAAATAACTATTGAAGCAGCTCAAACAAATTAGATGTATTTGGTGTCATGTTCGTGTATAATGGCTGTGTGACAAGTTTTACATCATCACCCATAGACGCTGGCTATGGCTGGCTGGATGCTGTACTATAATAAGTACAGCTCTAAAAAGTCACTAATAAAATATAAAACATATTTTACAATACTTTTAACATTACAATGTCTCCCTGAGTACTCTACCTATACCGTAGTAATCTAGTGTGAAGACATTCCGGCTGAGTGGCGGAACTCAGCGCCACAATAATAATAATAAAAATACTCAAAATATGTAATATAGAATATAAACGATCTCATTAAATTGGCTTAAATTTTTCGTTTATACAATATGAAAGGATATTTCACAAGCATCTTTCTTAATATTTATATAGTAGGTCAACTATCCGTACAGTAAGGCTTCCATCTTCAAAAAAAAGTTCTACAAAAAGCATAATTCTAGAAAATTTATAATTGACAAGGCAAAACATAGATAAAGATTCAACATAAAGTATGACGACATTCATATATTTTTTTCATATAAAATGATTATATTTAAAAATACGATATTATTTCAATAACTAAAGCTCCTATCTCAGTTTACCCTATTATCACTTTAAGAGTGTGATATATAGGAAGTGGTTGCAAGCTAAATTTATCAAAGGCCTTTATTTTATGTAAATGATTGTTTCACTTAAATGAAATGATAAAACTTGGAAGCGGTGCGCATTACATGGACGTGTAAAAATAGGCCTATTTTTTATACCCTTTTGATTAGAGCTGCGTGTAGATTTCATTGAAATCTTTTCTTTTTAACTTGAAAGTATATATACATATATACTTAAGTACATATATATATACTTAAGTTATTACTTTTTTGTTATGGTGTCTTTTAAATATAATATATTCAAATTTAACTATCTGTGATAAATCTTGTTATGTATATCTTAAAGAAAGTGAAAGCGATACTTATGAAACAAAATATTAATAATAAGCATTCGTTTGTATGAAAAATTAGTATATCTAAATAAAAAAAAATAAGCATTGTAGATGTTGAAAAAGGTTATTTAATTATGTATTCGTGACTTTATACATCCATCTGAATTAAAAATAAAGTATATAAAGAGTCAAATACAAACTAAAGTTTCATCCCGCTTCCCGCTTTCATTCGTTTTATCCCGCGGTAGGCAGAAGCTCTGTTCTCCATGTACCACTCAATTGGCGATCTATGGTACGTTGAATGGTGAAACTCGACGCCGCGCCTTGTCTTGTTATCGAAGAAAAATAATTTGTTCTTCTCGACTGGGAATCGAACCCACAAACCGTCTTCTTACAGGCAGTGCGTGCTGCAGGCAGTGAGTCAGCGTCAGCTTGGATATGTTTTTTTTTTAATTTTTATTCATTTTTACTCATTTTTGTACTGTAGTTATCTATTTTAATTGTATTCCAATTCTTGGGATTACATCATCAGATTCTGATATGGTTGCAATGACTTAATATTTAATTGAAGTTGGTTAAAAACAAAAATCGTTGATATTCAACCTTTTTTTTTGGAATAATGCAAGCGAAGCGAACTGACCTACCGACCGACATTTTAGTTATATTACAAGTATACATCATTTAAGTTTTAAATTTTGAGGGTAATATTGGCTATTTTAACCTTAGCCTGCAGAGCCGAAATAGCTCAGTTGGGAGAGCGTTAGACTGAAGATCTAAAGGTCCCTGGTTCGATCCCGGGTTTCGGCAAAACTTTTATAATATGTTAATTAAACATATTTTTTCCTTAACATTTTTAGTACTCTCCAGAGTAAATATTAATCTTGTTTGCTTGCTAATGTTAAGATTGATTATTAACTGCCCAGATTTCCAATAATAACGAAAATAACTTAGAAATTGTTATTCATCCTAATAACAAACTTAACAGTTAGAAGCTTTTTGAGAGATTATTTATAAAATTTATAGAAGTTTTAAATAATAGGTTTCAGATATTTTAGCTTGCACAGTACTTAAAAAAAGAGCTATTCGAAGTACGTTCTGTCGCTGTAATATGAGATATATTCTCGTTCGTCTCGTCTCGTTCTACTTCTACCTAAGACAAATAACCAAATAAAAAAATTACATCTAAGAAGTAATAAATTATTTTAATATTATCTAAAAGTTTACGATATAATAAATAAACACGTATCAAGTGATAAGCGGCTCCATTTTTAAGTTTTTAAAGCTTAATTATAATATCACTTATTAAATATAATATCACTTTGAACTACAGTTAATTTATATTTTTTCAGACATTAATTGATTGTTGCGATGCCGTACTGTCATATTGAAAAATTAAGACTGAAAGGACTAAAGTTTAGTTAGAAAAATAGTCAAATTGAAAAGTTTGTAGCTGTCATTTTTATTAACAACGATAAAATAAAATTTTAAGCTATTGAAGCTCGCATATAATATAAGGTTTCGCAATATCGATATAATGTATTAGAAGCTTCAAGCTTTATTTTGAATCTAGCAGGGTGAACAGAGAAACAAGTGACAAATTATTCCGTCTATCACTTTCCGCTGAAATCCAGATTTTGATTAATACCTCTATTCATTCACCCACAACTAACGCTCTTGAGTGGCTAAAATATGGTACATTTATCAAATTAAGGAGGATATATAATATTTTTACATTACACAGGCATTCAATTTAAGACCATTAAAATTTAATTTGTCAAAATTATTATATTATATATTGTAAATTTACATTAAAATTTGTATGTGAAATAGTATATTTTTATTTAACATATATTTTCAGTAAAAGTAAGAATGAAAAAAAAATAGATTAATTTAACATTTCAACCTGTAAACACCTAGTTTAATATCGGTAACCTGACTGTCCCGCCACAGTCACCACCAATCGGTATACGATATATTATAGGCAATACCGTCCATGCAAATTTTGGTCTAATCATGATGACTCAAGCTTGTTACAATTTGAGAATAATGACATAGAAACTCAAATTAATTAAAATGTATTTGTTAATATGTATTAAGAAAATAAAAATATTTAATATAGGTATATCAAGTAGCAAATTCTGCTGTCCAAGGCAATTGAATATTATTTTTGGATAACCAAACAACTCACCCTGCGACTTCCTGGCGCATATATTTTTAATTATTTAAAAGGCTTAATAGCCTATTTTTGATAAGGCTGTAGCCGTGAAAACAAGTTGACATTGTTAGTTTCGAAAATATTTTGAGTTTACTTTCAAAACACCATACATGCTCATATTTTTTTTTCATTTGTTACACATGCTTGCTTTATAATAATAAATTATTAGTGACCTCTTTAAATTGTAAACTGTCGTGACCTTAGATTAATGTTTAATATTGGCTCTGTCTGAAATTATCATATACAAAATTTATAAATATGTACTATATCATTTCATAAAGCTAATGTTACCTCATACAAATATAATATACTATACATGGCCACTCTATCCATGATCTCCACACTTAGTTACATAAAGAGATGAATACAATAAATTATAAATTACAAAATTCTTTGTATACATTGAAACAAGATTTTGTATAAGTGGAAGTATAATATTTTATGTTTCTAATATGTTACTTATACTTACTATTTATCCCATAAGTCCCACGTGGATTAATCATTTTGATTTCCTCGCTCTAGCTAAATGACAGCCACGGCATTGAATTACGCCACTCAATCTGTCTGAAAAGGAACCTGCTATATGCGGGGTAAATAGTAAAGCTATTGATGAATTATTGCTGTTGATGGATATGAAAATAAACAAAATTATAATAGGTAAATATTTTGTTTAATTAATTGTGTAATAGATACAATTATATATATTTATACATTTATAATAGTAGCGGACTGCTCATTATTCCATTAGATTTCGAATAGGACAGTTGTCGTCGTTATGATTTGTTATTGTGATAAATGCTGGTTAATTATTTATGTAAGTACGTTATTGAGTTATATCGGTGATTTCTTTCGGCTAGTACTAATTTTTATAAAAATTTGATTACATAAATGTAAATAGTTGCTCGTTGCTTCTTCTTCTTCTACTTAGCATTATCCCGGCCTATTGCCAGGGTCTGCATTCCTACTTAATCTACTCCACTTTGCACGGTCTTGAGCATCCATTGGCTCTCATGTCCTGCGTCACGACGTCCAGCCATCCAGCCATTCCTTGGGCGTCCGAGGGGCATATCAAGGCATTTTCTTCCGACGTAGTTCTTAGGCCGGCGCAAAATGTGGCCATATCATCTCAGACGACGCTCTTGGAGCTTATCCGCTACGTCACGGACCCCAAGACTACCTCGAATGAATGTATTGCGTATGCGGTCAGCCCGAGTAACGCCACACAACCACCTCAGCATCTTCATATCCGTTACGTGAAGCTCCTAAGTGTGCCGAGATAATGCTGGCCAACATTCAATGCCGTATAAAAGAACTGGTCGGATCATGCTCTTGTATATCAGCCCCTTGAGTTCGGGCGGTATTCTGCGATCGCAGACCACACCAGTGACCTCCCGCCATTTTGCCCAAGCAGCGCTAACTCGGGCGTGGACATCGTAGTCGATGCCTCCTGACTCGTGCATAATGGATCCGAGGTACCTGAACTTCTCCGACTTAACGGCTGGCTCAGGCCCGATATGGATGGTGCTCGAGTCTGGGTTCCCGCAAGCCATGTACTCGGCCTTTGACACATTCAGTTTAAGACCACCGTTCTCAAGCGCACCCTTCCAGGCATTCACTTTACGCTCCAGCATCAGTCGGTTCTCGTCAATGAGTACTATGTCATCGGCATACATCATCAGCCATGGAGGCTGGTCCTGGATGTGAGCCGTGACAGTATCTAGCACTACATTAAACAAAAGTGGACTAAGAGTTGAGCCTTGGTGAACCCCTACTGTAATTGAGAAGGGTTTGGTATCGCCAACAGCGGTCCTAACTGTAGAAACAATATATATATATATATATATATATATATATATATATATATATATATATATATATATATATATATATATATATATATATATATATATATATATATATATATATATATATATATATATATATATATATATATATATATATATATATATTACATTTATAATACTAAAACCCTATATGTACCATCATTTCTCAAAGCGCAAATTGATTCTTCCCATTCATACATACTCCATTAGTCATGCTATAAAAATGAGCCGCGATCGCGTCAATGATAAAAGGTCGCGATTGTCAGGACTCAGGAGGGACGGGTCGAGAAGCGTTGGAAATATTTATGTGGTACTCATTTTTACAATTATTAGTGTTTGCTAATTTTGCCTTTTAAAGTTTTATGTATATATCTACAAAACGTAAGAAATTAGCCACCTAAAAATATTGAGAATTAATTATATAATTAATATGCGACATATAGGAACTGGAATCTAAAAAAAATCAAATTCATACTGCCAAATTTGCCACTTTAAGCCGTAAGTTCACAGTTTAGTATTTCAAATTCATCTATAGAAGCAAAATAAAATGTATTATTTAAATTAAATTAAATTAGTTTCACGCTGTATCCCGAACACGGCAGGGCAGGCAGAGGGAACCATAGGAACCTAGCGTTAGGACACTCCGTTCCCCATTTTCCCGCCTTTTGAGGCATTGCGTGTTGAGTGGCGGAACTCAATGCCACGCTTTGCCATGTTACCAGAGGGAAGAAAATGAATGTAATTCATTCTCCCCGAGAGGGAATCGAACCCGCGTTTACAGGCAGACGCTGTGCCTCTGTGCCACGACGGTCCTTTAATTTACTACCATAATAACTGATATAATATTGAAATTGATATATTATGTATATTATACATTTATATCAGACATATCACTGATTTAATGTAATTTTACCTTCTTCGTGAACTAGATTATTTTTTACTAAGCTAATAAATTAATCTACTTAAAATTTCTAATATTTGTACTTTATTACATTATTAATATAATAATAATAATATAACAATAATAATTCAATTGGCAACTGAAACTAGCATCTGGATTCTTAAGGAATAATTATCTTTATATATAGATAGTCATGTAAGTCCAGTTTTACATAATTTCAAAATATTTTTTTAAGAATTTATAAAAATGTAAAAAATGACCAAACAAAAGATTCAATCTACGTGTCTGTTTTTTATATTGTCATAAAATATTTTTTTTTTGGTTTCAGTACCTCAAATGGAAAAAAACGAGATCCATATAAAATCACTTTGTAATACGTCTGTATGTTTGTCCATCTGTCAAGATTATTTTTCTCACGATCGCTTGGAGGTATTGAGCAGTAATTTGTATCAAATTTTCACCGCAGAAAATTTCTAAGTCATCGTGATCAAGCGAATTGATCGTTTATGCTTATTTTTATAGCATATTGTATGGAATTTGTCACGTAATCAAAACGTATTTGTGTATGTAAGTAAGTACTTTCCGTTTCCGTTTTAGTATATAGTAAATAAAGATCTTTATTTCAATAAGTTACTTACAGATTGTTTGCACGGAGACTTCCCGGTGACCAGTCAAAAGATACTTCTGTTGGGAATATCTTGCAGCTATCAAACCGGGTACAATATCTGATATGTACTTACAATTGTATATGTAGTAATACGAAATTGTTTGTGTGTGTGCGTTATGACACTCACCATGGGTGTAAATACACAAAATTGGAAATTTATAAGTGTGTCACAGAAAAAAAGCCATTGCCAAGCCAAAAAGCTAAGCCACAGACAATATAGCAATTCTGTTATTTTATATCTTATACTGTTTTAATTAAGTAAATAACTTACTACTTAAGTTTGAAACACTATTAAAAGAATTTCTGTTAAAAGTTCAGGAACAAACAACACCCACCGCAGAAAATTTCATAAGAGATAATAAATGAAAACTTGTTTAATTGTTATAAAACTTACTACTAGTACTTTTTTGTTATAAAAATAGAATTGCGTGGATGGACTTTTATCAAGTAACTAGTCTATAATATATATTGCATATTTTTAAAAAAATATAAGGTTCCGTACTTCAAAGTAAGAAAGTAATTTCATAGGATCATTTTGTTGTTCGTCTGTCTGCTTATGCTAATATAACACATGTAAAAGTAGATTGTTACGTAAGTGACTTCTCAAATACAAACATTCAACCAATTATCTATATACAAAACTTATCCATTGCTTACTTAATAAACGACAATGAAGCTACTGGGCGTAGAAAACTGAAATTTATAATGTATCTATTAGTTTCTGTAGAAAAAAAAGATTATTCGAAATTTCTACGGAAATCATATACGACAGTATTTTTTTTTACGCAGAAGACGTTGGGAGCTGCAGCTAGTGTGGCAAAATTTCTCTCTTTACATATACTTTATAATGTATATTTTAACATTATATTTGATATATTATTATTATACAGTATTAATGTTGTCGTGATTACAAAATAACTTAAAATTATATTACAAATAAGATACGATAGCTGTGATTTTGATTTAAATCTGAATTTTTTTTGTATGGTATTGTATTTATTCAGTTAGATAAATGAAGAGCGGAGTGTCTTAACTCTAAGTTTGTTTGGCAAAAATGTCAAAAATTTTTATATATACAAAAAAAAAACACAGAAGTTGTCGGTTACATTCATTAGAATATAATAATAATATATTATTTGCATTTATATACTTTTAACGCAAAAAAAACAATATGAAGAATACTGCAAAGTACAATCCGTTAAAATTAAACAATAAGCGTTACTGAAACAACAGCTGGGTGGTTTGGCAATTTTTATTTATTCGCGGTACAGATTTCAATTACTTCCGATTTGGACACCGGAACCCTAGCGGTGAAATATGAAGCGGTTATATTACGCTTGTGTTCCGCTCGTGACTTCGCTTATACTGTAATATATTATACACATACTATACATAGAAATCGTCTCAAACCGTCTGAGAAAACCCCATTAAAATTGAATTATTACGCTTAGATCACCTTTAGAAAATTTGTAAATATTGCTATGTCAAGGGTAGGGCCAAGTTCTAAGGCCCCTCGTTTAAAGGCTAAACGGTTTATATTTTTTATGTATAAAATCAAAATGTATGTATCGTGAAGAATAAAACAAGAGTGTACAAATATGATAAATATTTATTTTAATACTTAGATATTATATTTCATTAATATGTAATTTATTAAAAACTTGAATGCCTTCGTCATAGTCTTCATTTTTTACTTATTAAATTAATAAATTAGATTATATTCAAGTCTTTTATGTGAATATTCAATGTAAATCTATTGCATACAATTATTTTGCGTAAATAATAATTATGAAAATGGCATTTTTAGTTCCCCATATCCTTTAATATCTTTTAAGACATTGCGTGTTGTGTGTTATCGATCTTTGTCTTGTTACCAGAACAAAAAAAGTACTAAACAATACTTTTCCCCAAGTGGGAATCAAACCCAAAACCATACGTTTACAGTCAGACGCTGTGCTACTGCGCCACGACGGCCTTATACAATAATTATAAAATAAAATTAGCTGAAACTCAGACGATTAGCACTTGAGAGTTTATGGTGACGAAGTAAAAAGACAACAAAGTGTTATAACGACCAAAGTTGTTTGAAATATTACTTAGCTAGATATTAGCTTAGTTAAGTTATAGCGAATTATATATCAGGAAACCTGTGCATTTTATATAGTATACACTATATGGAAGTACCTTTACTGAAACAGTGATGTAGACAGAACTTTTACACGGATTAGAGGTGTATTAAGTGGTAAAGCTCATCGTCATATATTGTATTACGAATGGGAATCGAACCTTCAACCGTTTACAAAGAAGCATTTAGCCACTATGCTACTGAAATGGCCTTCCTGAATACCTATTGTAAGATTAGAAATGTTGAATTAAAAATAATGCATACTATATTATACTCCAAGTCAAGTTAGTGAAATTAGAATATATATAAATATATATTATATATATATATATATATATATATATATATATATATATATATATATATATATATATATATATATATATATATATATATATATATATATATATATATATATATATATATATATATATATATATATATATATATATATATATATATATATATATATATATATTATATATATATATATATATATATATATATATATATATATATATATATATATATATATATATATATATATATATATATATATATATATATATATATATATATATATATATATATATACATCTACATATTTACATCATCTGCAAGCAATTAATTGATTTATTGCTTTTATTTTTATCTTCACGCTGTATCCCGCATATAGCATGATAGGCAGAGGAAACGTTGTGAGACTCTGTTCCCCGTTTTCCGTCTTCAGCGTTATTGGGTGTTAAGTAGAAGAACTCAACGCCGTGCTTTGTCTTTTTTTTTAGCTAGGGAAATGGAAAAAAATCATTATCTCCGACTGTCTCTATTACATTATTCTTACTGTGGTATCAAATAGTTATTTTTTACACTAATGGTTTGTTACTTTTTAAATATAACTATTAATATTTAACATAATATATTTTTAAGCATAATATGTTACACTCAAAAAAACTAACAAACCATTACTGTATAAAATGCTATTATGTTTAACCTTCTGCTAAGGGTAACAGAAGGTTAAACAAAATAGCAGAACAATAATAAATAATTGTTAAAATATGTAAGACTCCTTAATATATATACATATAACAAATGATCATGCTAAAAATTTCTTTACCTTCATTTTTTCCATAAAGTGTTTCCGTCCTATGTAATTTGTCAAACAATATGTTTTATTTGGACATTTAAAAGCCTAGGGAACTTTTGAAGATATCGTGGCTACAATCATTTGAATTTATTCACGCTTCACGCTTTGTATGTAAACGGAGTTTCAGTAGTATTTCTATTAAAGACAGTTTCGGAATAAATAAATATTTTTTTCATTTATTCAAAGTTATTTCTGGAAAGCTGCTTACAAGCAAGTTTTTGATATTAATATTATACAAATTGAACATAAATTTGGCTGGTGTTTATTTAATTCATTTATTTAAATAGACTTTCGGAAGCTCTTTCGAATCGTCGAATACAACATAAAGGTACCACTGGCTCGGAAGGCATTTCGGCGAAAAAGAGCCGGAAAGAATCTCATCAGATACTCTTGTCAATACCAATATTACAATTTTATTATTAATTCATATAATTCTGTATAGAATTTAAACTACTTTAATTTGATTTTAACAGTGTAATAAGCATTACTGTACTTCCTGGTATTATTTTTATAGTGACTAATAATTATATATGATGAAATAATCGTAACGAACACTATTTTAAGAAATATTTTGCGCATAATCTATAGCTCTTAGGTTTTGCGCTGATCTCACGACTCTTATTTGAAACATGAATGTAAATCTAATATTTATTCTTCAAATAAGAGCTTCATCTGCATCTTTCTCTAACAGTAGAACTAGATGGGCAGTATCAACGTTCGTTATTTGTCTTAGATATTTTTACAATTGCGAGCGCTGAGTTTATCTGCAAGTCTCATGGTGGGCGTTTAGGGACATAAATGGTGCAATCGTTTATCATATGTTCTTATAAAGTAAATAGCGTTGTCAAACATACTGTAGATAGAATGACAAAATTGCTTGAAACATTACTCTCTTCAGGGCATGACAAGTGAGAGGGATCGTTTGTTCTGCCAACAACTCAATACGACAAAAGAAATTGGGTATTTGTCACGGCTCCACATCTTACTTTCAAAGCGACGTAAAAGATAAGGACAAAAACGTTAACAATGTTGCCGGAAAATCGCGAAATCAAGAAAAAATACCATATTGCTACTCCAAAAGTAACCACAAAAGGAAAATGTAAATACAAGTCATGTATCTTAAAAGGATGTGGCCAAAATAAATTTATCGCTCTGATAACAATTGAATTTTTGTTGTGTTTAACTGTTCACCATATTGCTTGTAAACACCAACCTTACTTAGTACCGTCCTGGTAGCAATTGCTGTAAATATTATTCAATTTCTTTATCAGAATTGAAACTGGTGCAATAAAAGATGGTGCATTCACCAAGAAGGAGATATTGACTTACAATGTAGTTTAATCTCAATATACAGAAATATGATTAAAATAAGTGAATAAAATGTTAAAAAGTATATCTTGATGTATGTATATATTAGTGAATAAACATAATATATAATGTTTATAATAGTTAGTAAACTAAAAAAAAATATTATTTTAATACCAACTTTATTACTATAACTTAAAAACCATTTTCCATTATCTGTCGTACAATAAAGGGCATTATAACAAAATCGTCAATACCACTACAGCGAATGCAAAGTTGAATCTAAACCTTTAAAATGTTTAATGGCACGCAACACTGTTTAACTCGCCAGTATTTGAAAAGCGATTCTCTCAAAATCCTAATTAAGCTTGCCGTACACAATGAATGTAGCACATAGTGTACTTGTATTTTGAAAGTACCGCATATTTTATAACTTTCATGCATTAAATTAAGCAAAGTCTAAGGTTTAAATTTGTAATAATTAGATATGACTTTAACAAAAATCGAATTAATTGGGCGGTTTTTAAAATAGTTTTTGATAAAAACTTTGAAGAATGTTATATTGGTAGCTATTGTTGCTATTGATGATAACAATTTCTATAGTAAATAAAAGTATATTATAAAACGAATTTATTAAAAGCTGTTTCACCAAGTGCTAATATTTAAATTTCACACCGCTTTTAAAGATAAGCTGACATTTATAAATCACTATATAAATGTATCTATCTATTTGTGCCCATTTGTAGATAGCGCGGTTTAGTAGGCGAGACAAGAACTAAGTAGCATTTAAATTGCAAATAAAAATATTATTTCAAGTGAAGTAAATCCACCAAAACCGCCATAACAATGGTTAACAGTTATAAAAGGAGGCCTAAATGTGTATAAGAAGTTTTTGGAAAGCAGTTTTTGTTGGGCAATGAACTTAGTAAACGTTGAATGACAGCGAATGGATGACATGACGTGCTCCAATAGACAGACAGACATGAGGGAAAATAGATATCAACTGCGCTATGTGTCAATGCTCCTTTTTGTATATAGATACATACGAGTATGAGAAATTCTTTGGTGAACTTCTGAAAGTGATAACTATTGTATGATAAATGTGAGTTGGAAACTCCATACAAATGATTGGTTTTGACAAATCTTTAATTTTTTTGTTCACTCACTTACGTTCTGAAGGAAAAGTTTACTGAGTTTTGAAAGAAATATATCAAGGTAATAAATATTGTTAGAGTTAATTTATGTTTTAAACAAATTTGTGTGTTGTCCATTCAACGTGACATCGGATAAGTAAATTGTGCTCAACTGGCATGCTCGAAACGATGTAATTAAACAGGAGAAGAAGTGGTTTCAAATAAATAAAACGTCAAACATTAAGTATTTTTATTATTTTAATGTTTTCCGAATCATAAGAATTTTGGTATGCTCTAACCTATTACCTCCATCAACTTGCTACTACTATTATTTATTGGCATTCAGGATTGTTCAATAAATTAAGGGAAATTATATATATATATATATATATATATATATATATATATATATATATATATATATATATATATATATATATATATATATATATATAGAGAGAGAGAGAGAAAGAGAGTGAAGATTGAAGATTAAAGAAACGGTTGAAAGAAACATGGATTATTTTCATTTTCCTTGCTCTGGTAACAAGACAGTGAGATTTACCATTCAGGACGAGAGACGATGAGAATAGACGAAATTGACATTCGATTCATGACACATGATTTAGGAATACATGCTTACTTAAAATTTACACAATGTCAAAATAAAATTAAATAAATGAATAATGCTACTATGAAATATGCAATAGTCTTAAGTCCTTTTCGCTATTTATCTTTCAATAAATTTAGGAGCCTCCCAACCTTTTATTTGTCTTGACTTCTTTTTTTTCCAATACGTCGTTAATTTCCCTCATATAGTCAAAGCGAAATGTAGAATCAAATAAAATCAATTTATCAATATAATATTATTTTGTGGAATTTGCAAGAACGTACAAAATTCATGTTTGTGTGTCAAAGTGACGAGGTGGGAGGTAAGGGTGGCGACAAATGAAAACGTGAATCCCAGGTGCGCCACGTGGTTATTAGGCTAACAAAGTTATTTTCGAATTTTGCTTTTCTGTACATGTGTCAAATTTTTAACTAGACATTTCAACTATTGATGACTATGCGAATAAAGCCAGAAATGCAAATTCGAATTTGGAATGAAAGACATTTTTACAAAGAACGACGGCGTTCTTTGTTTTTTCTAAATTAGTCTATTAAATCATAGAAATAAATATCTTTACGCCTTTTTAAGCATATAGCAGAATAGGCAGAAAGTGAAGTGTCAAGACACTATGTTTTCCTATTTCCGCTTGAATTCGAGATATTGCCGGTTAAGGGGCAGAGACCAACGCCGCGTTTAGTCTTGATAAATAATTACAATAATATCGGTCATAATATGGCCCATAACGGTCGTGTTGACCAGCCAGATACTGTCCCACCTCTCAACGATAGTCTCTTTTTAAATGAAGTCTTTTTTTCTTGTAGTATATATTTTACATCAATGTTTAATCTTATTTTGTAATACAAAATATAAAACTACGAAACAGTTCATATTAAAATAAAAATTCTTTTGTATCATAATCGTGATATATTTTTGCTATGCTAGTTATCTCATATCAAAAATATATTGCACCTCCTTTGACAGACAGGCGTAGAGAGTAACAGATGGTGAAAGGTTTTCAAAGAAGGATTTCAATAAATCGCTGCTCTCTTATTTATACGAGGATATTACGACGATAAACATAATTTTCTAATTGCCGCTCTTACTGTATATCAATATTAAAAAGATTAACAAGCTTAAATCACTTAAATTATATCCAGGGTGACCCAAAGCTGGGATGTACGTGTTTTAGCATATTTAATTGTCCCGTTCACGGTTATCAACCGGAAGCAATATTCATAAAAGCAATTTCGAAGTCGGTTGGCATTTATAATCGCAGACAACCAGGTTTTATGGGCGTTAATTCTAAGTAATGATCTTATAGCACCTCCAGCTTTAAAAAGAAAATTATTTCCAGAAATGCTTCGACCCTAGTAATGACGTCGTTTGGCTCTATCATTTTCATCTATAGGAGTCGTCATGGCTGGCTATTTCGTATAATTATGCGTTAAATACAGTTTCGGATGTAGTTAATAACATATAATAGTATGATAATTTCTTAATCGTGCTTATATTATTATTATTATTATTATTAAATGTATATAGAAATAATTATGTTCATAGTGAATTATCGTGTGTGTTATTGTCACTTAGAACAAGTGGTTTTAGTGACTATTATTCAGTGTTATGCTGTATCCCACATATATATGTATATGTAGGAAGAGGAAACAAAGGGGGTGTTTAGTCACTCCGTTTCTCGTTTTCCATAAGTCAACGCCGCGTTTTATATTACTACAATGGCGAAATGATAACAATTAATTCCTTCGCAATAATCGAACCCGGAAGTGTCGTGTTTAAGTTCAAACGCTATGCCGCTGTACCACGACGGCATACAGTGAAATATTAAAGTTATTTCTACATTTTTTTTTGCTCATATATTATTAATATATATGAGCAAAAATATAGAAATAACATATGTATAAATTTATGACTTAAGAGCTAACAAGCTCAGTTGTGCTTTCTACATATAATATATATGAAAATTACATGATATTGTATACTTTTTTAACTTTACACCTTAATTTCAGCTTTAGGGATACGCATGAATAATAGCAGGAAAGGATAGGGCCTAGTGCTAATATATCCCATTCCTCAATTTCCTTCCAACAATTTTTTTTTACTTACAGTAATTCAGAAAATCAAGCTTCAATGTGGTGCATGCATGAAGTTTGATGAACATTTTGAAAATATATCGAATACACATAATATATTGTATCTATGACACAAAATGTATTGTATATGTATGTTATTGTGTGAGTATAGGTTGTCACAGTGCAGCCTGAACATTCTAGTTCTGAAATCAACATTTTTTTTACTGCAATAGACATGAGACAAAGGCATCAGTAAAATCAAAATAAATTAAACAATAAATTTCAACACATACAAATTGTATTGTAAAATATGTAACTTAAACGTCAAGCTGTATTCATTTTAAGTGGAAATTGGAATTATGTGTTGACCATATACAGATTTCCTTTACATCGAAACAGTAATACTCTGCATGAGTAATAATTAAAAGTTGATAATAAAATATGTTTGCCTATCAATAGGATAAAATTTGAAGAAAAATCACCTTTCCAATCGCCAATCGCCACTCAAAACAAAGTTCACAATAACATTGTAGTATATTTTAATTTTACGCCACAATTACGTATTCTAGTGTGGCGTTTGGAAGGTTGGACATTACTACTGCCTTGTGGAAAGCGATATTGGTTCGGACAAAGAACATTAAAGCTGAGGTAAGTTATGTCCGACACGAGTCGCAGATTTGATGCAATATTAAATTTTGAATTTATGTAAATATATCCAGCATCTATGGGGATAAGCCGGTATAATAATTTGATTCTTCATATATGCTTTAAACAATTTATTACGTTGTTGGAGTTTCCATGAGGCGCAGATTAGAATCCCGCTGCGTTAAATTTTTTTAATGTTTTCTTTAAGTATTTTTTTCTATCCTTAGTGTGGATTATTCGATATTTTATTTAAAAAATACATATAATAATATAAAATAGACATGTGTAACATAGTATAAAAATAATTTACATCCCATAAATATATTAACTAATATAACATAATTTACATATACATATAGTAATAGCACACATTGGTTGAATTAAATGTTAAAATGCAGATCTGTCAAATGTTTTTTTTAGTGGCTTAAGATAGGATTAAGTCCGTTTTAGAGGGAATTTTGTCCTATATAAGTTCCAAAAGAAAGAGCTGTGGTCAGATTTACAAAAGATGTAAGTTCATCAACAAGTCAAGAACAACAGTGCTCAAGTGATCGATTATGTGCTAGAACGAAATGTTAGCTAGCTCTTATGTGGAAAGTTAAGTAAAGTGATTTAAAGTGAAAATGCTTATAATTGTTGAGACTACATTTTGAGTACTTCTTGAGAATATACATTTTTTCTTTATTTTCAAATATCTTTTGGAATGTCAATGAATTTGCATCATATTCATACTTTTGTATCAATAAACTAATTGAATATAAAATCGTCTATAAAACAACAACGAAAAACAAGAAGTTGTATTTTTTATTTAGGTGCCAACTTACATCTTCTGCTTTAAAATTCCCATTGCCATTGAAGGCGTTAATGGCGTCGTCCGTTTTAACATGACACTTACATTTAGTCTTGGCAACGGGCCCATAGAGAAAGCCTATTGTATTTTTAGCACCAAACTCAGGGTTTTGGGATAATTTATTCACGCCTGTATAATAAATGTATCAGTATTTCTTTGTGACTGATTAGCTATATTACAAACTGACTAGAAAAGTTATTTACGTTAGATATATAGAAAAGTTATTAAAGTTATTGCAACTTTAACATTCATCATCATCTTCATCAAATCAGCCGGGAGATGTCCCGCCGACTGCTGAACAAAGGCCTCCCCCATTGAGCACCATAAAGACCGATTCTGAACCGCCCATCCATCGCTTATCGCCCAACCACCCATCTATCCATCATCCATCGGATTCCGGCGATCTTCACCAGGTCCTCGGTCCACCACGTGGGTACTTTAACATTATAACAACATAATTATATTGCACATCGCATGTGGTTCAAAGCAGTGTTCTTATGACTTAGATTACATAAATAGGTAATTGAAATGGTCATATTTCGATACAAGAATTTGTTTTATACAATACAGTTGGTACGTGCGTGACGTAACTATGAAAATACTGGTCAAGCGTGATTTACACTCGCGCACCGAGGATTCTGTAACAGTTTTATGATTGTAGGTCAATGGGATTCGGGAACACATTTTAAGTTTACTGGTGTATTTCCAATTTTCTTCTGATTAAATTTCAAGACCTGGCTTAAATTTATTACAATATGCGGTAAAAACAAAACGTTAATTTATATAGAAGCTTATTTTTTACTGGATACGGAACTGTAGACCTGAATGTTTGATATTAATTTCAGTGAGTTGAATAAAATATCTTGACAGATGGTAAGACACAATGACAGATAAACAGGTGGGCAACAAAGTAATCCAATGAGGGTTCTGTTTATTTCTTTTGAAGTATGCAACCCTTAAAACTAACGGATGCAACTTAGACAAAATGGACGTAGTAGAATTCCCAAACTTCACATTTTGAATTTTATCAACAAAAAATATTAATAGACGAAGGAATATGTAGTAAAATTCACATTTTAAACCTTTTATTTTTATAAAATAAATAATAATTGTTTTAATTATATGAGATTATGAAGATATACATTATAAAAAAAGCAGTAACGTAAGTCTGCGACAAAAATATCTATCATAAAATAGAATACATACGAACATTATGTATAATATTTGCTTCTTAGAAATTCAATTCTAGCAATTAGTTTTAATCATATTTTTGCCGTCAGGTTTGTATAAAAAATTGATTAATTCAACAGTTCAAACAATAATAAGATTCTTTGGGTTTCGCGATTTGACATATTTTAAATGAAACTTTTTTAGTTGGAGTAATCACGTATATTTTACTATTCGAATTTATATTATTGTTAGCCCGTCGCTAGGAACATTTTGCACCTGACGAAATTATTATATCAATCTACCACATTCGTCTTATGCTCACCGGCTTCAATTCCTGACATCAGAGATGTGTTTCTTTATCCTACACCGACGCTTTTTAATACCGAAATATACGCGATTCATAAATACAAAGTTAAACGTGTTTTATTTGAAAAGTTCAAGCGATTATGCAATCAAACGTGCCTTACCAAGCATTGTTTGGGAGCCTGACTTTTCTATGCTAGACGCAGTTTGATACAGTAACTATGCACAGTCCTGTGTTTGCAAGGAATTTTATTAAATCTGATCGGGATAGTTTCAGTCAGTGGAAAAGTCACGGTTATGTTGCATATATAGAAAGATAACATAAGTTTAGATAAGGTAGTTTCCATGTTGATAAATTTTCAATAGTAAAATTAAAGCTATGACTGTTGTGGGAATTTAACTACTAAGTTCCCAACTACATCTACTCGGTTTAATTTGTCGTTTGAAGTGTTTTAATTTTTATAGTACATCATAGAGAATGAGAAAAAAACTGCTTGCTTCATTGGATTCCCTGTGTGTGTGCCGAATCCATTATAAGTAGAGACTCGCCTGGAACACATGACCCAAGTGTAGGTTGAAATGGGTCCCTTTGAGGTCCACTATCGAAACTCTCTATCGAAACAAATTCGAAATGACCTTCTACCAGTGCCACCTTTGAAATACGTTCTAGAAATTAATTGATGATATTTCTAGACTGGCCGTGATCTGTAGAGAAATTATGCTATTATATCTCTCACTTCTACTTTTACTGCATATAAAATAACTTAAGTTCTTGTTAACTTTGAAAGTATGATTTTTGAGGATATTTGTTACTTCCCATGGAACTATATTTTGTTGATTATTTAATAGGAGACTTTCAACATACAATCAAATATGCATGATGAGATAATCTTCATACAAATATATTATAAAACATATTAAAAACATCAAGCTGTAGTTAACCAAGATAAATGGTGACGGCATTAAATTGTGTTACACGCTTGACCAAGAAGACCACATTATGGCGGCGCTCGACATCGGTAATATCGATATTTAGCACTCCCGGCACATTTGCTCTGAGTAATGTTATTAAAGTAAAGCTATATCAAGCTATTTACTACATTTTTTTAAGTTTAGGCTAGTGGTAATAAAGTAGAATTTTCTTCCATCTAATGCAGAGCCAACACTAAAGGAACGTGAAAAAGAAGATTTCACACAAGAGCTTCTATGAGATTGTATTGAGTTTTATCAGATGGTAAAAATGAATCGTTTAGCGATAAGTTATGTAATAATTTCTTTTCAACAAGCTACGGAATCTATAATACAAAATTAACACGTTAGCTGCTTAACCAGGTCTTTTAGACCTGGTTTACTTTACGTCAGTCCGAGCGCTAAATTTCTGTGTTTTTCCCTCAGTTCGGAGCTAAAAAATCTAATGTTTTTAACGTACAGATATATTTATACTAATGGTCTACAAAACAGTCCAAATAAGCTAATACTTAAAATAGTAACCTTACTGATACAATAAAATAAAACAGTTTAAACGGATTAATTGCGTAAATTAGCCATTTTTACAGTCTCAATTTGAATAGAGAAGACGGTTGGAAGCTTTTTAGCACCTAGGATCCACTTAAATCTGACAGATGAATGACACCTCAGTCTCGCCGTGACCACGGAAACAGCAAAGTGTTCAAAACGTCGGGTTTCCAAAAAATTATAAAAAAAGTTAATTTATGCGATTAATCTGGTTAAACTGTTTTATTTAATATGTATAAACATCGCGAAAACCAAAGAACTTATTATTGAAACAATTATTTTTTATTCATAGGTCATAACGATAACGATAAAAACAGAAATGTGCTTTTCTATCATACACTATCTGGAAAACATAAAAAAATTATTTGTTTTTGTGTGACTTAAAATTGATTACGTATTTGTTTTATTAAAATTAGCAGGAAGTTGTTTACCAAACCTTTCTTTAATGATTTAGTATCTTAATTAAAAGCTCGATGAATATAAATTCTATTGCATAAGTATTTATTTCACAACATACAATCGAATGTTCATACCGTTTTAGAGTATTTTTAAAATATTTGAAATACATAATTTACTTCATTTTATATAGTTTAAGTTGGACAAATATTCCCAGAGATTTGTAAATGAGGCAGAGTGGTATCTAGCTCGGGGAGAATTAATTATTTTCTTTTTCCTTACTCTATAAGGCAAAGCGCGGCATTTAGCTCCGCCCCTCAAGGGAATGCGTGGAACGGAATGTTTTAACACTAGTTTATTCACGTTGTGTGATGGTATAAAAACGTGTATATGATATATTCGGAAAAACACACTATAAGCAATATGTACTTAAAGCAATCACTCACTCACTTAGTCAAACAAAACAACTAACATACTCTTATATACTATTTTTTTTAGCTTCGCGTTGTATCCCGCACATAACAGGATTGCGACAGGGAACCATAGATAACAGGCACCTAGTGTTAAGATACTCCGTTCCCCGCTTTCCGCCTTTCGAGGCATTGGAACCACGCTTTTGCCTTAGTGACAACAACAACAATAACTCACATATTGTATTTCTGACATAATTTATATTCCTTAATTTTTTTATATTCACATTTGTTCATAAAAATAAAGATCTTTATAAACTACAAAAGCAGATTAGCCAAAACTAATTTTCAATTGCTCTTAAAGTATGTTCTGATAAACAGAAGACAGCTACCAAATTTGTGTCATTGAAATCCTTTAGAAAATAACTGAAATTCGACACCAATATTAACAAAAACTGATATAAACTATTACAAATCGTACAAATATCCTAGATGTACAAAACTCTATGTTAAGATTATCAACGAAAGGGATTTATTTCCTTCGTACTAAGAGGGAATAAACAGTAAATGAAACAAGAACAGTTCCTATACATATAGTATATACATATTAAAATATACATATATAGATATACATACAAATATATATAGATATACATATCAAAATCAAAGCAACGTCATAATATACATATCAAAATGTACAATGTAAAATGAAATAAAGCCGATTTTTATCAGTCACAGTTAAAGTCAAGCGTTTAGTTTCAATTTAGGCCTGGCTTAGCGCAATATATCAAGATGACGCCGTCCAGTGATTTATGAATGAGGCAAGTATGAAAAATTTTAAAAATAATTTATTTTCCCTTTTTTGTTCTTTAACAAAGAAAGGGCTTTGCAGTTAACTCGAAGCGTTCTCTTTTATTTAATGGTGGAATTCCAAAACTCGGCTAATATACCGGCTTCTGATAACGAGCCCTTTTGTTACCCCAAAAGTTGTATAATATATTTTTGGCTAGTGTTTGACGTAAGGATGAAAACAAGCTTTTAAATTTTTCTAATATATACGAAATGAAGGATTGAATCAAACCACATTGGAACCAGTTTATCTGTCTATTTAATATAATTATAAAACTTTTCGGTTTTTGAGAGTGTGAATGACCGGCACTGGAAAGTCTAAATTACGAAATCTAAAAATTTTCATATGGATTCCCCTAAAATTCTAATTCTTATTGGAAATAGAAAAGTAAGGGATTTTATATTTTATATTCCACGTATAAATAAATGTAACATGATGAGAAACTCTCCTGTGCTAATAATCATCTATTGTAAAAGTTATTGACAGTTCAACAACGGATCATATTTGTAATATTGATATAAATACCCGGATGGGTAAAAAAACTAAAAACCCAATACCGCTCAGAGAGCGTTACATTTTCATTTATGTCAACTCGATTGCTAACTAGCTAGCTAGCTTATTGTTTACATTTCATATTACTACATTTTACTTGTAGCTCCACTCACGTGGTCACATGTAAATTATTAAGACTTGTGTATGAGACATGACAAATTTTAGACAGCAATTAATTTGATACTCGTTACTCGTTATATGGACTACCCAATATAAAAGTAATCTTTAAATAAGCATTACAGCAGCATACAAAATTGTCATGTTAATTTTAAATTTAATTCAGTTGTCAAAAAATATATTATTAAAGCATTTCACTCCCTAGATGTCAAGAAAACATTAGATTTATGATATAAAAGACGCCATTGCTTCCCACATCGCGACTATATTTAATAATTGTATAAATATACTGGCTATAATGTTCTTGGAATGTTCTGTGACCTGCCCATGGCCTTTGATTGTGTTCAGCACTCGACATTCGAAATGAAGCTACATCATTGTGGCATAAGAAGTCGTGCACTCAGTCTTCTGACCTCTTATTTAGCTAACAGAGTGTAGATGTGAGATCTCCTAGGTAATTAATCAGCATGGAATTCCCACTGGGGTATTCTTGGTCCTTTTCTCTTTTTCATATTTATAAATGCTTTACCATATTTAGTTGGAGGGAGCCATGATTAATATCATAGTATTATTCGCTGATGATTCATCATTGATTTTTTTATATAAAAGATAAAAAAATAATATGACGATATAAACGATATTCTCGAAAATAGTCATTGGTTTAGCTTGGAGAATAACGTATTATTAAAGAGTAGAAATACTATATGTGTAATTTTTATAACGCCTAATATGAAAAATCTTTAAAGCCAATGTACTCTTAAATGACGAAGCCGTAGTTACGTTGTTGATTCTACGGTATTTTTCAGTAACATCAAACTCCAATATGAGGACCCTTTATAAATCCAAATTACAATGGGGACCACATATTGATGGATTGGCGAATAGGCTTAGCTCAACAGCTTTCAGCTTTTAGGTTAGAAACATTAGATTATTAACTGATGAGGAAACGGCTTACCTTTTTTACTTTAGTTACTTTCATAGTACCATCTCTTATTATAGGCTTTTGGCATTATCCTTTAGACGCTTGTAATGCAACATAAACATACGTAAATTTATACTTTAAAATTGCTTACTTGCATACTCATATATCTAAAATCAAATGATACGATGAATATCTAACAAAAACCAGCGAATGAAAGTAAGAAAAACAACTGAATGATTTTTAAGTTTAGATTTAAAGGACAACACGCATGGGCATTTCTGGGTAGGTTTGGGAAGATGGTTCTAAAGGCATGCGGCATATACGGAAAAGGTTTTCTGTAGGAATTCAGTGTTGATCTTCGGTATGTCAAGTGTCGAATGATACATGATTTTGAAGCGGAAGTGCAGATTCGCAGGAAAAAGGCATTTAGTAAAAATTACAACTTGTGAAAAGAATTTTGTTTTGTAAAATACATTGTAATAGTCATTCTCTCCATATATGTATAAGCTGTGTGATATTTTAAATAATAATCGTTTCGTGTATAAAATAAATTTGTTGATTATTGCAATCACTAAACTGGTGACCCTTCAAAACCAAAGCTTTGGTTCGCTTCGCTTGAAAGCCAATTTGTACTAACTGGAGTTACGTCGGATATTACTAAGTACCACTACGCGATCTCACACTTGGAACCTCAGTATGTGGAGATAGTGGAAGAAATCGTCGAAGGACCAATGGCACCTGACGAATATGAGACACTGAAGACGGAGCTCGTAAAGAAGGTTTCCGCATCGTGAGAAAAACAGGTCCAGCAGTTACTCCATCAAGAGGAGTTAGGGGACCGCAAGCCAACGCAGTTCCTATGGCAGTTGAGGGATTTAGCTGGATCTTGGGTGCCAGACGACTTGCTCAGAACGCTTTAGGCTAGTCGTTTACCTCGCAGCGTGCAGCTCATCATTGCGTCGCAGGCTAAAATAAAGCTGGATGACGTCGCCGAGCTCGCTGATCAAGTACTGTCGTCGTCGTCTTCACAACGCCGACGTCGCTCATCATCATCAAGGTCGCACTCCAGTTACAGGAAATTTCCCACCTGCTGGTACCACAACAAGTTCGGTGATAAGGTAGATAAGTGCGTGAAACCCTGCGACTTTATGGGAAATGCGAAAGGCAGTCGGTAATGGCGGCCGATGACTGCCCAAGTGCTGGTCGCTTATTTGTCATGGATAGACAAGCAAAGTTACAATTTCTCGTGGACACTGGAAGTGATTTGTGTGTTTTCCCTCGCAGCTATTTAAAACAATACTGTGCAAAAACTAACTTTGAACTGTGTGCCGCTAACGGATTAGTAGATAAGTTATACGGCTTTTATCACTTGGTTTTAAACCTAGGTTTGCGCCGTGATTTTCAGTGACATTTTATCGTGGCCGACGTTACAAAGGCGATAATAGGAGTAGATTCTTATCTTACTATATCTTACTATAATATTATGGTGGATGTTCGCAATCAGCGTCTCATAGACGGCAACACTAGACTCACAACCACGTAGGCTATCGCCTGATAAATTTAAAATTGCAAAATCAGGATTTGAGGCAATGTTGCAAAACGGTACCTACCGACCTTCGGAATCAGCATGAACTTCACCCCTTCAATTTGCCTCCAAGAAGGGCAATGGTTGGCGTCCTTGTGGGGATTACCGCATGCTGAATGTTCGAATGATCCCTGACAGGTACCCCATCAAGCACATCCACGACTTGGCTCATTGCTTATCAGGTTGTACTGTGTTTTCTACCGTAGATGTAGTCAAGGCTTACAACGAGATTCATTCGGATGCATTCGGGTGACATCGAGGAGACAGCTATCACGACGCTATTCGGCCTTTATGAATTCCCGTCTATGACGTTCGGGCTTTGTGGTGCTGGAAAAACGTTCCAGCGCTTTGTCGATGAGATACCACGAGGTCTGGATTTTACCTATGGCTACTTGGATGATTTTTTAGTATTTTCCGGGGACAAGAAAACGCATGAAGAGCACCTGCGTCAAGTTTTCACCAGCCTGAAGTAGTATGGCATGGTAGTCAACACGGCTAAAAGTCTATTTGGCGCTTCAGAAGTTACCTTTTTGGGATATCAGCCAAAGGAACCACATCACCCCCGACAAAAATCGAGGCAATAAAGAACTTCCCTGTCCCGAAAATAGTAAAAGAATTGCGTAGGTTCATGGGCATGATAAACTTTTACCGTAGGTTTATCCCAGGTGCTGCAAAGCAGCAAGCCCCTCTGAACGTGCTACTCACAGGGTCGGTAAAAGATTCGCATCCAGTCCATATCGCGGGTAAGTCACACGAGGCTTTTGAAGCTTGCAAAGAAGGCCTGTGTCAGGCCGCCTTGTTGGCTCATCTTAGTTGTGATGCTAGGCTAGCAATCGTTACTGATGCATCTGACTATTGGTGCAGTGTTACAGCAGCAGAATGGTAATTGTAAATCTTGGGAGCCGTTGGCATTCTTCTCTCGCGGACTGAGTTCTTCTCAACAGAAATATTCACCCTACGATCGACAACTGCTCGCCATTTACAAGGGCATAAAATATTTCAGCTACATGCTCGAGGCCCTTGGTTTTACTGTCTACACCGACCAAAAGCCGCTGATTTACGCCTTCCGTAATCGGAAAGTTACGCCTTCCATAATCGGAAAGAAAACTGCTCGCCAAGACAGTTCCGGCAATTGGATCTGATCGCACAGTTTACCACTGATGTACGTCACATATCTGGCAAGGAAAATGTCGTGACTGATACCCTTTCGCGAGTTGAGGAGGTTGCCCAGCCAATTGATCAGGAACAGCTTGCTATCGTTCAGCACTCTGATCCAGAGCTCAAGCAAATCACAGAAGGTTCCACGCCACTATTAAAAAACACAAGATTGCAGGTAGCAACACAGAACTGAGACAGACTGTTTGAGAGTTTGCGTTCTCTTAGTCACCCCGGGGCAAATGCAACAGCCAAACTGGTCTCCAAGCGATATGTGTGGCCAG